>JAPFSC010000031.1:0-215170 GCA_030777805.1 Fusarium sp. MBC 364
CCGATAACCTTCAGGAATCCCCGAATTACGCTGTGGAACAGCTAACTGGAATCTGACGCGCTACCGTTGCGCCAGCTCCCCATCTTTTGGTGAAGGAAAGCTTTCTAATTGGAGAATATGTTCCCCTCACTAAGTATTCCCAGGTTTAAACACAGGACGACCTTGCCGTTTATCGTCGCAATCGCTCGAATTGGCAATCTTCCGGTAGCAAAAGAAAGTGAGGCAAATGTTGTGCGTATCTCGCTTAAAGCAACAGACCAGACAAGCATTTTTCGCAAATGCAAGGGGCACAATGTGAAGATCTACGTCGGAGCTTTTACCCTTAGCCTCTAGAATTCAAGCTTCTCCTTCCAAAACTCGGCACCGAATACCCCTGTATTGCTTGAGATAAAGAACAATTCCTCGTGATTGGAACTTTTATCTGTTCCTGTTAATCTCCTCAAAAGGTCCTCTGATATTTCGAGAAAGTCCCAAGACCTTTTGACGTGTTCAGGGGATCAGACATGAAACCAGCTCCCTACCAAGGCAATTGATCGTCGTCATTGGTCCATCGCCTCGGCCGATATCGTTGCATGGGCAGATTGGCCATTTCGCATCTCTGATTGGTGAGAGATCAACAATGCTAATTCGCAACTCCACAGACCTGGCGGTAATGGGATAACCAGTCATAGCAGAAAACCAAGGCATCTCATTAATTATGCACTCCTTTTGTACGATTCGCTCTCGTGGCAAATCGTGCATTGCCAAACTTGACTACGCCACGAAACGTTTCGGTTGGCTGATGCCGTTATCGTTAATATTTCATGCTATACCTCGACAGGGGTCGTGATGTGTGGGATCGGCACACTGCCGTGGCTGTTTAGGCAGGTAGTGGCTGCAAGCAAGGATGGCGACTATCTCCAAGCGATGGCGATCATCGGAGCAGGTGCACATGTCCAGACACGATAGGTCTAGGTGCCGAACGACTACTAACAGCCGAACATGATGAACAAGATTAAAGGAGATGAAGCATTGAGATAAATAGATGCTTGTGTCTCCAGAACTTCATCTCATCCCATCTCATCCCATCAGCCTCTTCAGTCTTTACAGCAGAGTCAACAACTACATTCACTTACTACAACACTCACTTTCTTTTTCGAAAACACCAACTTTCGACAATCTTTATCAAAATGCGTTCCGCCACTCTTCTCGCTCTTTTGCCCTTTGCGCTGGCCGCTCCTTCATCCTCAGTCTCTCGACGAGCTGAGCCTGCTCCCGTCATCCGACCTCGCGGGGTCAAGCTTGTCGATGGCAAGTACATCGTCAAGATGAAGAGCGGCGTTCAAGCTGCTTCTGTTGACAACACTGTATCGACTCTCCAGGCTAATGCCGATTACACCTACACCAAGAGCTTCCGCGGTTTTGCGGGTAGTCTCAAGGATGATGAGATTGAGAAGCTCAAGCACGACCCTAATGTTAGTCGCACGGATCACGATCGACAAGGATCATCATACTGACAATCTGCAGGTCGAGTACATTGAGCAGGATGCCGTCATCACCATCAAGGCTACCGAGGAGCAGACCAATGCTCCTTGGGGTATCGCTCGCCTTTCCAGCTCCCGACCTGGTAGCAAGACTTACACCTACGACGAAAGCGCCGGTGAGGGTACTTGCGCTTATGTCATCGACACCGGTATCGATGTCGAGCATCCTGTAAGTTTACCCCAGACTCCAGAATGACTTGGTTCTAACACTAGCAGGACTTTGATGGCCGCGCCACCTTCCTGAAGAACTTTGCTGGTGGCCGCGACGGCGATGGCCAGGGTCACGGCACCCACGTCGCTGGAACCATCGGCTCCACCACCTACGGTGTCGCCAAGAAGACCAACCTCTACGCCGTCAAGGTCCTTGGCGACGATGGTTCTGGCACCAACTCCGCTGTCATCGCTGGTATGGACTACGTCGCTGGCCACGCCGACTCCAAGAACTGCCCCAAGGGCGCCGTCGTCAACATGTCTCTCGGTGGTGAGCGCTCCGGAGCCGTCAACAACGCTGCCAAGAGCATCGTCGATGCTGGTCTCTTCCTCGCCGTCGCAGCCGGTAACGAAGCTGTCGACGCCGCCAACTCATCCCCCGCCTCCGAAGAGAGCGCCTGCACCGTCGGCTCAACCACCCGAAACGACACCCTCTCCTACTTCTCTAACTTCGGCGAGATCGTCGATGTTCTTGCTCCCGGCAGTGATATCCTGAGTACCTGGCCTGGCGGTCAGACCAACACCATTTCTGGAACTTCCATGGCTTCGCCCCACGTTGCTGGTCTGGCTGCTTACTTTATGGGATTGGGAAAGAAGGCTGAGGGCCTTTGCGAGTACATCGCTTCTGAGGCTCTTGACGGAGTTGTTGCAAGCGTCCCTCGCGACACTGTTAACAAGCTTATCAACAACGGTGTTAGCAGCAACTAGGATGGGCCAGGAGCTTACTTAGAGTCATGTGTACAGTTTCTTAGATGTATGATTAACGTATTGAATAATGGTATTCCCTTTGCCTTCCAGTTCTTTCGGGCTTTGTGTGTTAGTGATGTGAAAATGAAGAACACGGTATTCGACGAATACGGTGGGACAGGTCGAGTCAAAGTCGCGATGGCTTCATGTGGTAGTATTTGAACAATATTTGCTGTCCATATGGACTTCTTGGTCTTGTCGCATTACTCCTTCCAGCCATCTCCAGCGCCGAGGAACCAGTTGGCGCCGACTAGTCGTAGGCCATACTTCTCCACGAACTTGGCAGTATCGAAAGATCGTCGTTGCTCAAACTCCTCGCCTCCAACATCATCCTTCGCCAGGTCTAGATCTGCGGGCTGTCGGTACAGAAGTAATAAATATCTGTGTGGCTTGGAGCTGGGATCTTGTCAGTAACGAAGCTCGCGCTCAGGAACACATTGCCTTACTCATCCTTGGGTCCAGGTCCCAAGTACTGTGTCAGCGCTGGCTGGATCTGAGCAACAGCATCCGCGCTTCCCAAAGGTCTTAATCCAGGAAGAACCCAGTGTCGCCAGAACGCAAACTTAGGGTCATCAGGTGTCGGCGCATCAGGGTCGACGAGGAGAAGCATGTACGTAGCATCACCCGGCGCATCAGCCTAGACGAATATCGTAAGTAAATAATCTCATTCAAATCCGGTCGGCATACCTCTTGGTCAAACAAGACACTAGGTGAGCGCTTGCACTCACTTGCGCGAAACAAGTTGCCCATCTCAACGTCCTTCCCATCAAACGAGACGCGCAGGTCCGTGCTAGGCTTGAAGTCCTCGGGAATAAGACTGGCAGCCGGGCCAGGGACTAGCTTGGCTTCAGCCAGCGAACTAGATAGCTTGTTTGACATTGTGAATACCGCAACAAATTGGAGTAATATGTTTGGTGAAACTTTGAGCGAGGTTGGGTCGATGACGGTATTTGAAGAGAGCTTACCCCACGTTGGGGGCTTGCATCAGAATGACATCTGACTGGTGGAAGAATGCGCTTTTAACGGCGCGACCCCCAATGTCGGCATTAAATGGGAGTGAAAGAAGCTTGACAAGGAGAATTGATTCGGCAACGGGGTCTGGTCTGTCGTGTGCCGAGTTATGCTTAACTCGCGCCGAGCAGAGGCAGGCCAGCCAAGATGGCAGCGCGCCGAGGTAGACCCACCCATTAAGCTTATCGGTGGTAGGCCGATAGCGGCGTGGACGATAAGGCATTTGTGGCTCTAGGGTAGCTCCACAGCATCGAACCTCGAAAAATCCAACATTGGAAGTGCACTTTACCTCCAGTTTTAGCATAAAAAATGCTCTTCTCGGTATAAAACATATTTTTATAAGTTCTCTAGATCAAAGTCTAATACGAAAAAATACAGTTTGGCGTTACATGTTGAGATCTGAGAATTTAGATAATTCGAGTCCTCTTCATCTTGGCTCACTCAAAATTGACAACCGATGTGACAGAAGGTTCCCAGGTTGAACCAAATTCCCACCTTACGTGATCTGATTGGCTCGACATCGTCTATATGACATCATAGACGCGCGAAGAAGCGCGGTCTGTCTCCGCGACGCGGTCGCGTTTCCGTTCTGGAGCTTGAAGCGTTATCCATACCTCTGTACAGTACCGATGGAAACCAGCCCGGGTTTCGCCCAGTAAGCAACCGGTCTCTTCTTACCCACAGTGCATGTCCGACCGTTCATGCCTTTCTTTTTCTCACGCATTGAGTCAGCCACCAGCCGCCAGGCCTAAGCTGAGCTGTGGCCTGCAATAGGACATGGAGAAGAAGACCGTGACACGGTTCTATCACCAGTTCTTGGCTGTATGCTCCGTGCAAGCGGCTCACTGATCCCTCCTCGTCGCTCCTCTAGAAAACATCGCCTTTGCCTTGGTTGTCGATAGCCTTCGAAGCTGGTACTGCGACGTGCCTTAACAGTCCCTCCAAACGTGATCCTTTTCCAGCGACCACCCCCCAACTCATACTAGCTAGGAGTTCGGAAAGAACACTGCGATTCGCTCCAGAGCCTGTCGCCGAAGCCCGACCCGGTTCCTATGAAAGCTATGCACTTGACGATGTTGCAGCGGTCGCCGAATACATTCCACTCACACCGAAAGTCGTGATGCGCTCTCAGTAGTACTCACCAATGCCGCGGTGGTTTCCAGAAAACTTCTTCGAACTTCTAGGACATCGGCGCTTCGGAAGCCTACGCTTCAGCTGCATTCATGGGCGACGGTCATCCGAACCCCAAGATCGCCATGTGCTCGACATCAACGTGACACCGCTCGCCGACTATCTCCCCCACAGATCGAACGTCGCGATACGCTTCCAACGGTGTTCAGGACTGCCGAGCCCCTTCCATCGACTGAAATCCGATCCATCAAGCCCCGAGTCATCGAAGTCCGTGAATGCCACCGTACTTGATTCTCTCCGATACCTTGCGCCAAGCTCAAGCCAGGCGAAGTCCACCCTGCACGCGATCGAACGACTGAATACATACAATCTCCATACCATATAGTCGTGATACGGCGAGAGACATTGCTTTGTTGCTGCGACGTCCGAGGATGAGTCCATCGGCATTTAGTCTTGAACTGCCCCGAGAGACCATCGGATTACCACAGGAGACCAAAGCTGACGGGCAGTTCTGCGCCTCGGAGTTCCGTGTAAGTGCGACATGTACAGTTCGGTCTTGTCTCAATGCTTAGCGCCTGTGTCATGCCACCGATATGCAACTCCTAATGCCGACTTTGTCTGATGCGCTCCATCGGAGATCAGTTAATTTGTTGCTCAGCGATGGCTACTCGACTACACCGAGGACAGCATCGCGCGGATGTTTGGGCTCCTACGGACTCGGCAATATGCTCACCGAACACCGTGGGAGACGGCCAGTCCTGTCGTATCGGTCGGACATCCTATCAGCATCGGCGTCAAAGCTATGAGACGATGTTCTGCTACGCCGCTGGACCGTCGATTGCCTGAGGGCCTGGAGTTCGGATTCCGAGTTGCGAGAAGTCAGACACTCATGCATGTTCGATGATCAGAGCGCCCGAATCCGCTGATCAACGGACATCGATGCTCTGGCCGAAGTCCATCGGTGTTCGGTGTACTGTCACGTCCGGTACAACTGCCCATCCAACTACAGCTTCGGTGAATGGGCTGACAAAGAAAGAGCAGTCTATCACCGACTTCTACTTGCTATAAATCATGCTGATTCCCGTGACTATATCGTAAAGCCATCGTCAAACATACTCCCAACGTATTTGCTTCTCTCCACCAAGCCTCTCAGCAAGCCTTAACGCGTGACCGTTCTCAGTACACAACGTGACAACCATGACCGTTTACTTCAGCCTGAAGTGTCGAAGGGAATAACCAAAATGATACCTCAATTTTAGAGTTCATTCCCGTAGTTGTCCCAATTGCGGCACTGCATGTTTATTTGAACGTCACGATGGACAATTACTTGTCGCAGTGTCAGACTGGCGAACGTCACGAACCATCAGAAGGAAGTCTACATTCTTGCTAAACTGCAGTGCCTTGGGGCAATCACTTCAATTCATTGCCATTTATTTAGCAGTCGCTGGCCTGCATTTGAAGGAGTCTTTGTCGATTGGTGATGACACCCATTCATGGGACGACTTGTCACATTTCTCGGTGACGCGGCTTTCATCAGCCAGATCCTGGGATATTCTTTGCCACAAAGAAAATTAATGCTGACTCGATACACCAGCGTATCTGGCTATGAAATGGCGAGACATTGATCGATACTCATAAATGCTTCACGAAGCCTATATGGACCCTAATGTTTGACGACACTAACGGATGGTAGCTAGGTCTGGTTCTTTACGGAATCGGATCAACGATGCTATCGTCCACCCTTCTTCTTTTTTGCCCATGCGAAAGCCACCAGTTCAATTCCCTGTTGCTTTTTCTCTGGATCTTTTTCTTAAAGCCTCGGTCTATTTGTGATGATCCCAGTAACGAGGCGTTCGGTAAAGAATGAGGCTGCCGCCGACGCAGGTACCGGTCTGTATGTCTGAGATCGATGAGAGAAGGCAATTGATTCCATGAACTGCAGATGATTCCAAATGTAAGCGGGGCTGTTGATTGGCTTGCGATTCCGACTCGGCTTGTGGGTGTGGATGGTGGGGGACCATTCCGACAGAAGCGGAACAATGAAATCACCACGCATCAGACAGCGATTCTCATTCAGGAGCATACGTTACTGTCTTTTGACGATGATGCAGTTAATGAACTGATCAAGTCTATAAAGCAGGATCATATAAGCAACGAATTAATGTATCCATGCCATTCAATTGCCTGACTCTCATCTTTTTAACCCAGTTCGGAAAACACAACATTTGATGGAAGTTGACCCCGCTCTTTAGCCTACCATCTCGGGGCCAAATCCGCAATGCGCCACAGCAAAGACGTGAGATCCCCTGGCACATCAGATCCTCTTTTTTCCAGGTGTATGTAAGCAGTCTATGACCAAACGGGCTGTTAAAGCGCAGATAATTGGACTGCTCGCTGTGGTTGTTTTGTTCAGCGGGGCCAGACCGGTACTAGACCGATCACGGGGTGTTTGCGACGAAACGTTATTCACCTGTGGCGATCAATCCAAGTGTAATTCACAGTAGAGTCGAGGATATCATTCATTCGCAAATGGTATTCTAGATGTTTCTCTGAGGTGATTGACTCTAAAATGTCATGATCTTCCTCAGCGGGTGTCTCTCTTCCGAAGCCGAAGCATTCCGGGTGTTTGTTACGCGCTGTAGTTACAGTTACACTGGGCGCTGTATCGGTATAGCTTCCCCGCACTTGGCTTGCAGTGGGTAGCTCTTGACCTTGTTGACGAAACCGGCATAAGTTCCCGAGTAACAGACAAACGGACTCTTTTGACGAGATCCCGAGAGTGACCCGGGCTCTCTCAACTGGTCTCCTCTTTCACTCCATCTTGCCACTCCACTCAGAGCCCGTCTTTTGCCAATCCGCCTCTTGTTACCTTACGTTATAAAAGAGGCACCAAACTCCACCCCCGCATCTTGTCCCATGCCTCGGTTCCTTCTTCCTCTGTCTTCTTCCTCTTCGTCTCTTTCTTCTCGTCTTTTGTCATTATCTACAGCGAGGAGGACCTGGACTTTGAACACAAAAGCAGCAACAAAACCCAGATTTCTGTCTACAACACAATACAATATGGCCGAGAGCAAGTGTCCCGTTGCGCACACCAAGGTGCCCAACGTTGCTGGACACGGCGTCACTCACCAGAAGTGGTGGCCCGAGTCTCTCAAGACCAACATTCTGCGCCAGCACAGCAATGTCACCAACCCTTACGGCGAGAACTTTAGCTATGCCGAGGCTTTCAACTCGCTCGACTTCCCCGCGCTCAAGGAGGATCTGCGCAAGTTGATGAGCGATTCGCAGGATTGGTGGCCTGCTGACTTTGGCCACTATGGTGGTCTCATGGTGCGACTTTCATGGCACAGCGTTGGAACATACCGTGTCTTTGATGGTCGTGGTGGCGGTCGACAGGTAAGCATCAAACCTTCCACTCAATTGTCTTCGTTTCTAACGGTCTTCGCAGGGTCAGCAGCGTTTCGCCCCCCTCAACTCGTGGCCCGACAACGTTTCCCTCGACAAGGCCCGCCGTCTCCTTTGGCCCATCAAGCAGAAGTACGGTAACAAGATCTCATGGGCTGACCTGATTGTCCTCGCTGGCAACGTCGCCCTCGAGGACATGGGTTTCAAGACCCTTGGCTTCGCTGGTGGCCGAGAGGATACCTGGGAGGCTGATGAGGCTACCTACTACGGTGGCGAGGATACCTGGCTCGGAAACGACGTCCGCTACTCCAACGGAAGCAAGGGAACTACTAAGCCTGGTGCTACTGACTCCGACCAGCCCGAGCACACGGACATCCACAACCGAGACCTCGAGAAGCCTTTGGCTGCTGCTCACCATGGTCTCATCTATGTTAACCCTGGTATGTTTCTCTTCCAGCTATCGTCACGATCATCGCTAACAATAAACAGAGGGTCCTGATGGCAACCCCGACCCCGTCGCCGCCGCCCGTGATATCCGCGAGACCTTCGGCCGCATGGCCATGAACGACGAAGAGACCGTTGCTCTTATTGCCGGTGGCCACACTGTCGGAAAGACCCACGGAGCTGGCTCAACCGACCATGTCGGCCCCGAGCCTGAAGGTGCCGACCTTTCCCAACAGGGTCTCGGATGGTCCAACAGCTACAAGTCCGGAAAGGGTCCCGACACAACCACATCCGGTATCGAAGTTACATGGACAAGCACTCCCGTCAAGTGGAGCCACGACTACCTCAAGTACCTCTTCCAGTTCGAGTGGGAGCTCACAAAGAGTCCTGCTGGCGCTCACCAGTGGGTTGCCAAGGACGCCAACGCCACCGTCCCCGATGCCTACGATCCCAACAAGAAGCACAGGCCTAGCATGTTGACAACCGATTTGTCTCTTCGCTTCGACCCTGAGTACGAGAAGATCTCTCGTCGCTACCTCGAGAACCCTCAGGAGTTCAACGATGCTTTCGCCAAGGCTTGGTTCAAGCTTACTCACCGTGACATGGGTCCTCGCGACCGTTACCTCGGCCCCGAGGTCCCCAAGGAGGTCTTCACCTGGCAGGACCCCGTCCCCGAGCGGGACTACAAGCTCGTTGATGACGGGGACATCTCCGCCATCAAGAACGAGATCCTCAAGTCTGGTATCGACGTCTCCAAGCTCGTCTCCACTGCTTGGGCGTCTGCTTCCACTTTCCGAGGCAGTGATCTCCGTGGTGGTGCCAATGGTGCTCGCCTCCGTCTTGAGCCCCAGAAGAACTGGGAGGTCAACAACCCCTCTCAATTGAACCAGGTCCTCAACGGTCTTGAGGGCATCCAGAAGAAGTTCAACGACTCTCAGTCCAATGGCAAGGCTGTCTCTCTTGCTGACGTGATTGTCCTTGCTGGTTCTGCCGCTGTCGAGAAGGCTGCTAAGGATGCTGGTGTTAACATCACCGTGCCCTTCGTCCCCGGCCGCACTGATGCTACCCAGGAGCAGACCGACGTCAAGTCTGTTGGCCACCTTGAGCCCGCCGCCGATGGTTTCCGTAACTACGGCGCTTCCACAGACCGTGTCAAGCTCGAGCACATGCTCATCGACCGCGCTCAGCTCCTTACCCTTAGCGTTCCCGAGATCACTGCTCTGGTCGGTGGTCTTCGTGCTCTTAACACCAACTGGGATGGCTCATCCCACGGTATCCTTACCAAGCGCCCTGGTGTCCTGTCCAACGACTTCTTCGTCAACCTGCTCGACATGAGCACCGAGTGGAAGCCCGTTGGCAACGGCGACATCTTCGAGGGTATTGACCGCAAGAGCGGCAACAAGAAGTGGACTGGAACCCGTGTCGATCTCGTTTTCGGATCGCACGCTGAGCTCCGCGCTACTGCTGAGACCTACGCTGAGGCTGGCGGTAACGAGAAGCTTGTTCGCGACTTTGTCGCTGCTTGGACCAAGGTGATGAATCTTGACCGATTTGATGTTAAGAACGGCAGTGCGCCTAATGTCTCTCCTCGACTGTAATTTTATGAATAGCAACGTAGCAAAATACCTTTGAGAATGAAATGATTACGAATTTACTCTACATCTCTGGCTTTAATCACTGTGATGTTCTGTCTGTTGTCCATTCTTGCACCGTAGTCTCATCAATTGATCTAGATCGCTTGACATAATCAAGGGTCTGGCGCTAGAAGACTGGGGTTGCTGTCAAAACTTACTGTTATGATAGCCTCGGCATTTGAGAAAGCCCCTGACAATTTAAACACTGTGATAGGTCAATGATGGCTCATGCCGAATGACATGACCTTGCGACAGATGAAGCAATTCCCGGATGCGACCCCGCCAAACCGGCCCCGCTTCCGGGGGACCGTCCGCCCAAGTCCGATCATGTGAGGCAAACACCACGATGTGACTGACGACACCGATACAAAACAGTCACGAATAAACCTTCGATATCAGACCAATCCGACATGGTTGATTGATAAGATCGGTCAACGCTGTATCGCGATCTATTATTGGTGGATGCTGTTGAGCCTCAGTACAGTTCGCATTAGCAGCCAGGCAGCCAAGGATGGATGGATGGGCCAAGGGTGGATATGAGACAACTTGACCCCGAAGATCATAAGGGACAAATATTAGTCATTTTGCATAAGTTCAGATAAGCCTTTAGGCCACCTTTATATATATTATACTAAGGTTTAGATTACCCTCCCAGTTTCACACCCAGCTTCCTTCAAGCCACAGTAAACCAAAGAGCCGAAACCTTGATAAAGCTCATTCCCGCAAGCAGTGTTCTCTACCTTGAACAGAGGCTCCTCAGTGCCATTTCGGAAAGGGTCACCGAGTTGATGTTGTCGACGATGAACAGAGCGAAACTTCTGTCGAGTAAGGAGTACGTTCAAATGTTGTTTGTTTTGGGTGAATCCCGGCCCAGGTCGAGGGTGATCAGTGTCATGACATTAAGTACGATTGAACTTTCCTGGTTCTGGAATGAACCGATCGTGGTAGTATCTGTGAGCACTTGAAGGGAAGGATAGTTGCGTCTCATCGATGATGAGCTTGACGTTCGCCGCGTAGGGCGCGATGACTGCGACTTCCTTCGGATCGACATGAAGGTCTTGCACAGAGTCGTTCAGCAAATTAAGGCTGACCTTGAATCGGTGACGGCTGCGCTTGGAAACTGCTCTGGGATCTTCAAAGACCCGAGAGTCTTGGTAATGAACAAAGACAGGACAGAGAGCCCTTCATGTTTATAATATATATATATAGAAGAGTGGGGTTCGATTCCCGGTGTGTCGGTCGAAACACTGCCATGGCTCAGAAATTGTATTGCAGCGCTCAGCTCTGGGAACTTGGCGTGAAAGCATCCATCAATGCCATGTTCAACCTTGAACATTGGGCTGTTGATGGCTCGACTGCCATGATAAGTGAAAGGCTCATCGGGGTAGATTACTTTGGCGACAAGGTCAAACATTCCTCTGGTCATACGGAGTTGAACCTTGAGACGGTAAACGGGAAGGGCAGAGGCCAGAAGTGCACTCATTGCGGAGACCTCTCCGTAGGATGAGAATTGGTTGACCAAATGGTCGGTGCCTGAAACGTTGTCACTCTTGGCCAGGACAGTCGGCGGGAGCCGTCGGGGTGCCCGAAGAGTAGGCATGGAGTGAGGGTATTGCCCCAGACGCAGCAAAGGTCAACTCAAGACATACAGGCTGCCTCGTCGATGGAAACGCCCCGGGCGTCAGCGACCTTCCAGTCACGGTACAGCTTGTGGTACTGGGTGGCGGCAGGAGTCACACAGAGAAAGTCGGCGGGACGGACCAGAGATTCCAAGAAGCCCTCGACAGTACTGGCGTGCTGGGGATAAGTCATGGCGATTTCGTGTCCTTTTGAAAGTGTTGATTCAAGGCTGACGACGTAAGCCTTGTTCTGGATGCTTGGGGTTTCTCGCCAAAACTTATTATGCACCTCGATTGCTGCAAACCTGGTCTCTGAGAGTGTGCTGAACTCGGTAAGTTCCACCTTATTGACACCGCCAGCCATGTGTCCGGCTGAGGTCTTCTAACTGGAAATCATCCCTGATTCAGGTGTAATGGATACGGTGAGAATATCTTTGTTACATGTATCCGTTGCCTGGGCTTAAGTTGAAGTTGGCTTCTCTGAATCGTCTTGGTGTAGACGCTTTGCTGGCTGGCTTATATCGTCATTGGCCTTGCGCTTTTTCCCCTTCGGTGCTACTGCTTCTGTACTTTCCTTCCATATCCCCGCCTGGACCCTGGTTTCGTAGATAGTAGGCCGGGGGAGCTTTCGGGACTTTGTCGTCAATAGGGATTATACTCTGGGAATCCTATTCATAGAATACCTCCCCCATCAGGTAACCCCGTATACGATCCGTAATCTTGTTAGCCCTTGGGTATAGTATTGCTGTCAGATCATCAAAAGAGTGGCGCTCTTTGAGACTCATGTCATCTTCATTCAGGATGGTTCTTGTGGCAGCCATTGTCGTTTGAACGGCGCAGGGGAGTGGTGAGTAAGACAGCGGAGGTCAGAGACGTCGGCGCAGATGATCGGGAAATGAATGAATGAAGGGCAGGTGAGTGACCAGCAGGACAGGCGGTAAGTTCGGGGGTTTAACTGATCGTACCTGTAGGCAACAGAAGAATCTTCTAAGGCTTAGGGCGCCAAAGAGTAAAGTAGCCTAAGGGCAAGTCTAAGCTTGCATAAAGTACCTATCGCCATAGACAGACTGTACTTGATTTGGCCGTTATTCGTGATGGCTTTCCAGAAGAAGCTTAGAAGAAGGGGGAAGGGATGGTTGCCATCTCCTCACGCGCATCCTGTGAAGCCGCCATGGGCAACCGGAATTGCAAGCCGCGCAGGTGCAAAGTTGCGAGGCTGATCCTCGATGTAGATGCGGGGGTAGGCAATGGATCCTCTGTTTGCCCACTTTTTGATGATGCAGCGCACGTGGTAGACAGCGAGACGGGAGTTGTAGACTCTGATGCGGTCATACTCCATCTTGTCGAAGTGGACCAAGATGTCCTTTCGGATGCTCCTTTGAGTCTTCCCGTTTGCAAGGGTGACGTATCTTGGGCTAACGCCCGAATTGTTCCTGTCGCGCCAGGCCCAGTCGACAGTCCCGTCCTCGTACTGGAGGGTGATCCCGAAGAACACAGGCGCTCCTGCTCGTCGAGAAGCCGGAACTTGCCCCTGACCTCTCCCTGCAGGGAGAGGATGGTCCTGATTAAGAAAGACAACCTCGACACGAGATTCTTCGAATTTTCGATCAACCAGGGGTGCTGGCCGCCCGGCACCCTGGGAGCTATCCCAACCGTTGAACGTGTGGTTCAGCATCGAAATCAGGTCCCTCACAGTAACAGGTTGTCTAGTAACCTCTGCGAGGGAGTGGAGGACCTGCGAAAGACAGAGCATCTCCTGGACGGTCATTTGATGCTGGTTGAAGATTGGGGTGCCAGCGTTACGAGACTGTACATGAGGGATCATGTCCCTCACCTCATCGGGACCCATTTCAGCATTTGGGTCGAATCTCTCGGCGTTTTGAACGCGGACAGGCGCGCGGATGGGCGCCCGGGGGGGAGCGACTTCCATGAAGGACAAGGGTATCTCTGAGCAGCAAGGCTAGGATACGTTTTTTCTCTAAAGTATCATTAATAGCGACCTGCAGTAGGTCAAGTCTCAGTAAGGTCAGGTGTGCAAGTTGCATCAGCCACTGAACTCTAACGATAATGAACACATGACTCACAACAGCTGCCAGAACGACTTCCATCTCGTCGTCACTGCCGATGATAAGGATAGGGTGTCGGTGCGCCATTGTGGAGGATGTGCTTGAGTAGTTTATGTGCTGTGTGTTGTTGTTGTTCTGTATGGTTTGGAAGATAGTGGCCGCCGACGTTCAAAGCTGCAATGCCGGTTGGTGCGGTGACAAACACGTTTAGTTCTTGTTTTTCGAGTAGACGGATAGCAGTTTTGAGGGCTGTTGAAACCCCCCCTGACCCACGATGGTATGCCGCAACTTAGACTTAAGAATACTCAAAGTACCAAGGCAGTAACAGGCTGTGATAGGATAAGAAGCAGAAAGAGAGGGTAGTAATATCAGGCTTACATAATAGTAGGTAGGTTCCATCTTAGAAGAATTATCCTCTAAATCTTAGGCTACCGTGATAAAGTAGCCTAAGTACTAGCCTAAGCTAGCATAAAATAAGTAAATTATTTCATCTCTTATGCTCTCGGCGGGCGATTTTTCTGATTTGACCCCCTCATGGTACCGAGTCCTTCAATAAGGTGGCGGCAGGTCGGGCATGAGGTTGTGTGCGGCTGGTACTGCCGGCCCTTGCCCTCTCAGTGGTCAGAGGGTGATGCCGACTTGGATGCGCGAACTATCGAACTATCGAACTGACGCGCTGAGAGCGCAGGCGGGCGACAAAGGGCGTAGCTGGTATCCCAGCCATCAAACACATTCTGGATTATACGTCGAAAGTCATCCATAGTGACAGGCTGTTGGGTAGGTATGCTCTTCCAGGGCTTTTAGCTTCTGGGAAAGAGCCACGAGCTCTTGGAGGCTCAGTTCGCCAGCTCGTCGAATCCTGGTGCCGGCTGGTCGAGTGGGCACATACTGCATAGTTTGACGAATCGCGTCGGAGCTGAGAAGCGGTCGCTGGGGTTCGGGGTTTGGGGTGTCTTCCATTTCGTCATCGCTATCAATAATCAGGATGGGATCTTGGTCTGCCATCGTGAAAAGACTGTTAGTGTGAAATAAACGGAGTAAACAGAGGTGGTAAGATAAAGAAAGAGATAGTAGTAGGATTCTAAGGTAAAGAAAGTAATAGAGAATGGCAAGGCTAAGAGATAGATGAGGCAGAAGAAAGATTTTCCTATTGTTTTGTTGCTATAGTTATAGAGGAATTTAGGAGAATAAATTCTAAGGGTCAGGTGTTAGCAGTGGTAGGCAGTGATAGGCAGTGACATGCAGTTATTCCAGCTGGAGGCTTAGATAGCAGTAGGTGAGTACTACCTAAGGGAACAGAAGACTACCTCCCGTCTAGTAGTTTGTCCTCTAAGTCTTAGAGCGCCAGAAATAAAGTAACCTAAGTGCTAGTCTAAGCTAGCATAAATTAAATAAAGTATTTCATCTCTTATGCTTTTATGGGCTTTTGATACCCTCAGGGACAATAGAGTTCCGATGTGCTCCTCGTTGATTGTGGTTCTGCGAAGCTGGCGAGTACTTGACGAGTCGAGCAGCGGATCGTGATGGCACATGAGAGGGGCAAGGTGCCTGTGTCGTTCGTCTTGGTACAATAAGACCCTGTTGTTTATGCCGGTTTCAATGTATGTGAAATTCGTGATGATTAGGCAGTCAATAGTTGATATATATATGCATTACCTCATGTTTATTGAATTCCCATCTCATAGTGAATACTTGTGATGGGAAAACTTTGTGTTTGGGCTGGGCTTGAAACAGTAAAGCCTACGTTACGCGACAAATCTGTGTATTTTCGATGCTATGCCAGCTCAGATGTATCACAAACGATGCACCCAGGCTGTGATGTATTGGTTGGAACTACATCACGAATTGCGCCCGCTTTCTTCCCTTTGGTATTTGTTGTTTTTGTTTGCCTTTACCTGGGCTGCTCGCCGAATCCGCACGTGTATGTACCGGATTGCTGCTGCTCATAAATCTCACAAATAAGGTATTCAGCTGATTGTCTCAAACCCCCGAGCATTGCCCTCACTTCTACCAACCTTGTGTCACCATCATTGCCCTTCATCGTTTCATCCATCGTTACCTGTCGTGTCGAATCCCCTTCAGGTGGTGGGGAGATTGCTGCTCGATTGCATGTTGGTATTCTCGAGTGAAAGCAACAAACACACTGATGTATGGAAGAAGACTTGTTGCAGTAAGCTGTCAAACGACTCGCTGATCTCGCCTTGCACCAGCTGACTAGCGTCCAGTCCCCGACTTGTAATGCGGAGTGACGGCACGAATGATATTGAGCAGTGTCACGTCGTGGAGGTGAGCAGTGTCTGTCCCTGAAAATTAAATGCTGCCATAATAGACTGTCCCAGAAACACCCATCTCGAAAAGAGGACGAACTGGTTAGGCTTCTCCGTGTGCTGGTCGATGGTCGGAGACCCTGAGCAGCGGATGCTGAATGGTTCTTGATTCGCCTTGCCTATTCAAGTTTTGACAATAGCATTCTCATAGAGAATATTCCCCAAGGCGGACTCAACAGACCAGCAAACTCTTGATTCACCATCTGTCCAGAAAACGGTTGGCCGACAAATCGATAGCATGGGGTGAACGTCGTTTACAAATGCTGGCGGCTTCGGCACTGATGACGCATTTGCACCTTGCGGAAAGACCTATAGAGCCCAAACAATAGATGTTCTTATGTTCAATCATGCTGACAATTGAGAATACTTCTTAACATCGTTCCCCCAAAGGAGTGGCTGGGTCTACTGTGACAAGTGTCTCGTCAGAAAGCACAAAACATCTCAGAGACCGTTGATCTGCATTGCCGAGTTTTGAAAGATATGTTATGCTGCAGAAAGGTACAACACAAGATAGCAAAGTATGAAGAGTTGTTCATGAAGATTGTAGGCTGAGGGAGAAAGCTGCTTGCTGTTGTTGAACGAGATAAATGTTGACCCGGATTGACATAATGCGCAAACTATTTCGTCTTTGATCGTATGGTGGTCATGTTTTCTTAATGGGAAACAAAGAAGATTTCTAGTCAAGTCATTCTCGACATTCATTTCGTCAAGAAAACATGATAATGTTTCGGAGTGTGCTGTTGTTCACCGTACCCAGACAAAAGATCAATTCTGAACAAATAAGCTGAGCTAAGGGCTTGTCAGCATTGACCTTGGCTTGCCGTCAGATCAGCTTACGGAATGTTCCGTTTCAACATTTCTCATCCATCATTCAGAGGTGGTGCTCTCCATAAAATACAGCAATGACCATCGGGCATATTACAAAGTTACCGGCCCAAAGGATGTCAAAGTGTTAGTGCACGTACTAGCGATCGTGTCTAGATTAGTCGTGAGCAAAAATCACATCATCACGGCCTTTGCGCTTTCTTAAATATATCCTAGCGAGAAGAGTCGAGACCTTCTGTTCATCAAGACGTTGATCCTGTGGAGTCAACTGACTCGAGTCACGTATTTCGTTTAGCTGGAGGCCCCATGGCTCATGGCTACAGGGATCATCCGTCTGGCCCAAGGTAATGGATCAGAGGTGTCTCACTCACGTGCTTTTTCGAATCGATGCAAGTCAGATTCGAGTCCGAAGAAGCAAAATTCTCAATTGTTTCAAGTTGAATCTCTTTCTGGTTGTCATTTTCGACTTGTATGATCGAAACAAAAAAGAAATGTACATCTGCCGTGCTGTAAACCGGGATAACCCAGCGACCCAGAAATTCTAAATTTTATTACCAGTGGATCAATGAAGCGTGATGGAGTCTTCTTCTGTTTTCACCAATTGATGGAAGAGACGCGACGGACGGAACGTGGGAATGCCGTTGACCCTCAACGGCTCCTTGATCAACATTCCAGTCAACAATACAAGACGAGGTTGCCGAGCCTAGCTCAATTGGCGATGGTTCATCAGTTGAGGCAGAAGATATTACAGTCGGTTAAGCTGATAAGAGAATCACCATTCCCAAAGCGATGGCCCTCGCCCGTGTTCCCGTTTTCCACCTGCGGCGGTGGACGTTGTAGGTTTCATGGGGTACAGTTTAGCGCTGTAACTACGTTTGCAGTAACGGTTGTATTGGGTAATAAATGTAACCCGACGATAACCCAACGCTACCTACCTACGTAAAGCCTGAGCGTCGGAGAGTAATGGCTTGGGTTTCGTTGAAGAATTGGCACTGACACTGATTAGCTTTGACGTTGACGCTGACAGTGACAGATAGTGACAGCAGCGGAGACAGCGGAATCGAATATGTGCCCCGTACGTCATTTAGTTGATGGGCATTGACGCTGGAAATCTTGTTAAGTTCGTTAGTTCTTGCGGTCGTTGGAAACAATACACGGCACAGAGACGCTTGTCTAGAATTGTCGTCTCCCAAAAACAGGTACACGAACACCGCATTTTGAATGATCAGCAGTCAGATTTGGACCGATTCGATTATGCATCGTGATCTGACAGGCATTAGATAACCATCCCCTGTCGATGTAACTCAGCTGGTTAGCCAACGCCAAAAAAGAGCCCCTCAGCCACTGCAACGACTCCACGTTAGGGTCCTTTTCTTTTTGTCCCTCTCTCTACTTGACTAGCGGTCCGCTAAATTAGGTCCCCAGACACTGCTGAAATCCCAGGAGAACCCATCAAAATAGATGACGCAGGGATCGTCGATCTCGGTTTTTCTCCCCTTTCATCGGGATCGGGACCTGAGCGCTGGGTTGAGTTGGAGGAGGACAAAAAAGAAAGGCCACACTTCAAGCCATACAGCGCCAAACAATAAGTCGTCATGGACGGGTAATTAAATTGCAAAAAATCGTGATCTGCAGTCTTTATACATAATATCTCGTAAACTGCACCCTTGTTCCAAATTTCAGTCCAATTTTGGTCAAAACGGTCATTCAAAAGTGATCAATCACTCCCAGCGATCCATAGCAATGCCGCGCCTCCACTGGATAACCAATTCGGTACAACGCCCTGTTCGTTGGTTTCCCATTAAAGACGTGAGTTGCCGTTTATGTGCCTGTCATATTGCTCCAAAAGTCTCTGCGTCATTAGACAGAGTTCCAGGCCTTGTTTTCCTCGTAAATCCTCCATTGGGCTGACATACCGAATCTTGTCAAAATGCAGACTCTCAACCTCGTTGAAGACGACGATATGGATTCTTGTCCACCTCCCATCCCCATTCGCTCACAAACCCCAAGGCGACAAGTCAGAATGAAACAAAGCAAACAAAGGTATGTTGGCGCGTGTCTCAGCTCCAGCCTCGCTAGGCCAGGGCCAATACGAATCTGTCTTTAAGCTAACAAATCAGTTTTGAGACACAAGATTTAGGCGATGGAAAAGCCGATTTCGACCCTGGACTGTTACAGCAGCCATCGTCAGCACCCACGCAGGATCAGAAGCAGCAGCAGCATCATAGCCAGAGCCAGAACCACAACCACAGTCATCACAACCACAACCACAACGGCCATTCTCATACTCATACTCACACTCACACTCACACTCAGCATGCATCTACACCAGCTCCACCATCATCTTCTGCAACATCTCACAGTGCAATGTCTTACCGATCTCATGACACTGAAGTCTGGTCTCAAAGAGATAGAGATGCTTCCTCAATCTCTTCCGTCTATGTACCTACCCATCTCCCCGCGCTTCAAGCAAAGGGCGCTGGCGCAGAAGGCGATGGCCTTGAACCATTGACTGAAGAGGAATATGATCCTTCTTCATTTGATCTCGTCGTGCCCGCGCACGCCATGGGAAAACAGTATACTCTTGAGAGTCAATCCGAGATGCTGTTTTCCGCCAAGCATTTAACAATTATTTTTGACGATCCCGTCCTACTACAGCGATTCACAAACTTTTTGTCTTCGTCGCGACCGCGTTCAATGCCTCTTTTGACTTATTATCTTGACACCCTCAAGGCAATGAAGGCAATTAACTACGCCAATTCTTTGACTGCGTCTTTGCAGGAAATTGAGGGCCACGATTTTACCATGGATCCTGTTACCAATACTGTCAACAATGCTCTTCAAAAGAGAGCGACTGATGCATTCCAAGCAATGGTCAACCATGATTTACCAGCTTACATCACACACACTTACATCCAGACCGTCAGCATCACCATCAAGCGAAGAATAACGGATACTTTGGCACCTCAATTGCGCGAGCTTTCAGAGGGTTTGGCAGAGGTTTTCTGTCTGACAGATCCTTCGCGACCCGACAACCCAATTGTGTTCGCCAGTGAGGGTAAGTTCAGCTATGATGAGATTAAATGGCCAACACTAACAAATGTAGAATTCCACCGCACAACGCAGTATGGTATGGACTACGTTCTCGGTCGCAATTGTCGCTTCCTTCAAGGCCCCAAAACAAACCCGTACAGTGTACAGAGACTCCGAGATAAGCTCGCCGCCGGTCAAGACCACTGCGAGACGTTCCTCAACTACCGTCGTGACGGCTCACCTTTCATGAACCTTCTCATGGTGTCCCCTCTCTACGACTCACGTGGTGTTGTTCGCTACCATCTTGGTGCTCAAGTCGATGTGTCAGGTCTTGTGACGGATTGTTCAGGTCTTGAGTCACTGTCCAAGCTTCTCAATCGTGAAAATCCTGAAAATGAGCGTTATCCGGGTGAGTACGCTCAGGAGCAGAAGCAGGATAAGAAGGATGAGTTCAGAGATCTGGCAGAGATGTTTGACCTCACTGAACTCAAAACTGTGCGTGAATCAGGCGGTGCCTTCCACAGGACTCGCCAGCAGGATTTGAGACAGACGGACCAGGCACCTGCGAACTGGAACAAGCCCAGATTCGTCTTCGAGGATGATGCGACCATCAACAGACGCTTGTCGGATCCTATTCTTCAGGATACAGCTGCGATGAGCTTTGGTGGTCGTCTCAGTGGCATTTACAAGCACTACCTGCTCGTCCGCCCTTTCCCCAGTCTCCGAATTCTCTTCGCCTCACCATCCCTCCGCGTCCCAGGAATGCTACAAAGCCCATTCCTCTCTCGCATC
This sequence comes from Fusarium sp. MBC 364, assembly GCA_030777805.1. Classification (NCBI taxonomy): domain Eukaryota; kingdom Fungi; phylum Ascomycota; class Sordariomycetes; order Hypocreales; family Nectriaceae; genus Fusarium; species Fusarium sp. MBC 364. The sequence goes on from JAPFSC010000031.1 coordinate 20,768, forward strand.
GGCGGCTCCGACCGCGTCCGCGAGACTCTCACCCAAGCATTCGCCGGTGGAAACGGTCTCACTGCCAAGATTCGCTGGTTGTCCAAGACAGATGTGTCGACCAAGTCCCATGGCGACGGTGGCCAAGCACCTCCCTCCAACCCTGGCCGTAACCGCTGGATCCACTGCACACCACTCCTGGGATCTAACGGAGCTGTTGGTGTGTGGATGGTTGTTTTGATTGATGATGAGTCTGATGAGGCGTTTATTCGAAACATGAGGAGGGAAGCACCTGCTGTGGCGCCTGCGCCGAGACCCAAGTCGAGGATTGAGCAGCTTACGGGGGATGATGACAGGATGAGCTTGAGCAGTTTTGCAGCACAGCACCGGGCATAATGAAGGGATTGGGAAGTAATTTGCTCAGGGCGTTCGGCTTATGATGAGGGTGGTCTACATATTTGTAATTAGTGATACCTCTTTACGCAATAATACCGTTAATACCGATGATAGAAGAGTCTATGGGAGCTTTTACGTTTCGTATCGTGATAGAAGGTTACCGTGACAAGATCCACATGAGACAAAGCCACCCCATGTGCCTGCTACAGACAAAGAGAAGAGCTTTGACGTATATGAGGATCAACTAATGTCTTCATCGGTTCGGGCCGAGCTTGGTTTCCGCTGGGTGCCACGTGTATTGGCGTTGTTAGGTCAAATAACGTTTGTCTAGTACGAACCAGTGTCTGAGGATAGTGAGTAGTGGGTGCTTGCTTGCTTGACGTATCTCATCAGAGCTGTTCGTCACTATTAAGTTCTGCCAGAGGCAACGCTACTTTGACCCCATTCTACTGTCTAACAAAGATGGTAGTATCTCACAAAGTAAATCGATATTTGTTATTACGCTGGGAAGATGATGTATCAGCTTGGAGTATTCGTTGATGACTCGTGACTGTCGATTGTGACCAACATGCGTGATGAATTGCAAGAACAAAAATAATTCCTCATGAAAGGCGTGCTTGACGATGAACTTATCGAACTCATCGATAGATTGGTTACATTCTTGAGTTGCTTTTTGCTTGCTACTATGCCCACTTACTCTCCGCCAACATTAACTCCTCACATCAACCAATCATCCCAACCACAATTAAAAAATTGATAAAGGATGAGGTTGACAATGTGTAGTGCAGAAAGCGTTACAGCCACCTAGAGTAGTGCGCCAAGCCATGTTAGAGTAGAGTTTCATTCAACCTATTGGCGTTTCACTATCGTCCCTATGTATCAGGATTGCGACATAATCCCCGCCTATGACGGCTTGGCAGGGCACCCTTGGTGTTGCGAACCAAAATTATAAGAACTTCATTTCTTCGCAGACTATTGTAGAAAAACCAACTTTTTTCTAGATCTTCAACAAATTCAAGATGTACTCTCTTTCCATCACACCAGAGTATGAGGCTGCGAATGAGAAGTATGCTGAAGACTTTGACAAGGGAGACCTTGCTCTTCCGCCATCACGGTATGTAATTATCAACTACAAGAGAAATTATTTGCTGATGATGTATGTGTAGGAAAGTCGCCATAATAGCCTGCATGGACGCCCGTCTCGATCCAGCACAAATCCTCGGAATAGAGCTCGGTTCAGCCCACGTTATCCGCAACGCAGGTGGTCGGGCAGCCGATGCTCTTCGCTCAATCATTATTTCACAACAACTTCTTGGCACAAGAGAAATTGTCATCATCCACCATGTACTTATTCCTCCGGCATTGTTTCTGTCGCTGAGATTAACAAAACCCAGACTGACTGTGGCATGCTCACATTCTCTGATGTCGACCTCAAAACAAAGGTCAGAAAAGATCTTGACGAGGACGTTGATCACATGGCTTTTCTGCCTTTCTCTGATTTGGAGCAGAGTGTTCGCGATGATATCAAGTTTTTGAGGAAGAGTCCTCTGGTGTTGGATGGGCCTATTACCGGGTATATTTATGATGTCAAGACTGGAAAGATTACGGTCAAGGTTCGATAGTCTATCAGTATCAGAGGATAGACGGCGGTTATGGTTATGATAAATAATATTTAATTTCCAAACATCCTAGAGTTAAGACTCTTACTCGTGACAGGATTGGTATAACCTGTAATACATCTTTTGGCCCAGCAGGCTTTTCTGAGGTAATGTAGCAAAGAAAGAATTAAGCCAAGACACCAAAGAATGATGAGAAAACACCCCCCAAGTACTCCTCACTAAAATGACGGATTACAACACCACTCAGCCCCAACCAGAAACAAACAACCTTAAAGAGGGCGCCCTGACCACCCAAAAAGACAATCAAATCTCCTGATAAATCGGATTCGAAGTGAATCCAAGATCCAAACTCTCCCAATTCCACAACATAGCAAGATCACCCAATTCAGCGTCGGAAATTTGCTGAAAGCCCATGTCGACCTGCGGAGGCCCAGCAATGAGATTCTGCATGTGAGATCGGTTGTTGATCTCCTCGGGCCAAGATGGTGGTGCAGTTGTTGAAGGAATTGTCTGCATGTGAGGAGGAGCTGTGTACGTGTAGTGTTGATATCGTGGGTCTACATTGTTGGTAGGATATGCCACGTATGGGGGTCCTCCTGTTTGGATTCTGCCTGGAGCCACTGGTGCTGGATTTGAGTAGGGCTGGTAGTGGGCTTGGGCAGGAGGTACTTGAGAAGGAACAGGCATGGGGGCCGGCGCAATGCGACTTGCCTCGACACTTGGTTGCGCTACAGCCGCAGCAATAGGGATGGCTCCTTGACCACCGGGAGGAGTATCATATCGTCGCTTCTTGAAAGGATCAGCAGCAGCCTGCATCCCAGATGACGACGGAAGCTTCTTAATCAACCGTCGTAAAACATCGTAGGGAGCCTTGGCTGTGTTGGTGGCAGTTCGCAACTTCTTCAACGTGACGAAAGCTCTGGCAATAGAACCAGTGACTTCTTCACGACGTGGTACACGGCCATCTTCAGCGTGAATGATGACCGAGCATAGAAGAGCGGCCGTGTCGAAGATACAGAAGGGGACGAAGTGGAAGGTGGTATCTCGAGTCCAGACATACTCAAAGAACCGATGAACAGCATCCATTAGTTTAAGCGCGTAGTCGATACCTGTTAGTCGGAACTCGATATCCACGGCGGTCGCTGTAGATTCTCTGATGTTCTTCGCCATATAGCCTCGGAAAGGTCCGAGTGAGATGGACAGAGTACACGTATGCATATAATGACGGTGCAGAGCGATCCACGGTAGATCCTCATTAGCAGGTCCATTGGGATGGTCCATAGCATACTCTGGGGGAAAGGTCTTCATAAAGTCCTCCATGATCTTCTGGTAGTCGCGAATATCAGCGGGTTCTGTAAGGATTTTAGGGCCGCCAAAACGCTTGAAGATCAGACCAACAAGCTCGGACTGGAGCTTGAGATGCAGCATAGGCGAAGCTGGGTAGTCTTCTAGTGTAAGACAGGGTAGACCGACGTCACATTCTTCACGATTAATGAGCATCGGGCGGGCAAGCAGACATGAAACGAGCCTAAAGAGGTAAGTATGAGTGATAGAGTTTGGGGCAGATTGCTTACCAGTCCCAGGAATCCACAATACACCAGAGTCGTCGCTTCATCTCCAGCTCAAAACCAGGTAATTGATCGACAGGCTTCTTGTGGAGGTCTATCGATGTCAGCCCCTTGTATCAGCCCACATAACGGGACACTCACTAATCATCTGAGCCTCTCGGACGACAGCGCCAAGCACCTGCCAGCACTCTGCGAACCGCGCTTCAGCCTTAAACCAGTAGCACGAATGCAGTAGGTACTGAACCGTATACACGTGGCCATATCCCACAGGAATAGCGCTGTGAAGTTCTCTGGCAGCGTCGTGGTATTTCTGAGTCAAGTCTTTGACAGACGTGCCAAGCTCGCTCTCAATTCTGCTACCTGTCTGGCTGTCGATGTGCTGGACGGAGCATGCGCAGACCATGAGGAGAAGACATGTCCATTGTACGCCACAAGGTCGACCCTTGGTGTAGTCATCCCACCAGCGGGCATACTCCTTGCTGAAGTGTGGTGGATAAACAATGTAGTAGTAAAAGTTGACGACATCGAGAAAGCTTTGGACCAAGGAGTCTATAGATGTTAGATGCGACATAGCAATGAGATCGGCGATCTTACCAACGATGTGTCTTGGCGGTAGCACATCAAGTGCACGTTGGAGCTGAGCGCTATCTTTCTGATCAAGATAATATTGCTCGGAAGGCTTTGTGCTCCCGGACTGGACGGTGTAAGTTCATGCGCATCAATGTCAAGGTACAGACTCACGTCTTGATCAAGCTTGGTCAATAGGTGAAGACGACTATAGCCAATAGCTTCCAGAATGCCATCGACATCATCATCACTGTCCCCCTCCTCCTCACCTTGCATCTCGCGCTTCCGTTTTACATCCAAGGAAGCAGCCCAAGCATCGTCCCCTGACGTAGCTTTGGAATCATCCCTGAAACGACACTGGTCAGCGACCTTGCGCTTCTGACAATTGTTGCAAGGCCATTGGCGATTGCATTTTTGCTTGCGACGATGACACTCAGTACAGGCGGAGCGCAGTAGCGCATCCGTTTGGGCAATGCCCTCTACAGAACCCTTCCGAGAATCTTCGGGCATAATAAGCAACGGCTCTGCAGAGTGTGCGGGTGAGTGTCGGTGTCTATGGTAGGTCACAGATATGAAGGGAGACTGGGAGTGGGAGAGAGGAAGGGAGATGGAGGTTGGTTGCAGTAGAGGCGGGGCTAGATCTCGCGTTATAGCGGAGTCTAGTGATCGATCAGACTAGACTGTTTGTGGTAGCGGCGCCTGTGTCAGGGTCTTTGGTCCTTTTTTCGGAGCTTCTGATCCATTGCATCAAAGTTTTTCCATCCATTGTCTCAGCTACCGTGACACAAGATCGTCATCAACCTGAAAGCTGAAAAGCACGGTAAAGGGGCGGTCGGAGAAAAGGAATGTCTTACTGTGTTGGATTTGCTTTGCTTCGATACGCGGCCGGTGATCGCTGGGTACACCTGTCTTACTGCGGCTGAGGAGGATGCCATACGAAGCACGCACATGACTCGTCTTTTGCTTTTTCTTCTGTGAGAAATACCAACACTAATGCATGTCACTACGTTGAGTAATGATTAATTTCATGGATGACATATCACAATAAGGCTTTCCTTGGCTAAGATTGGCGATGTCTTGATATTTTCAAGGGTTCAGCCAACACATGATCACCCCAAATATGACAGGTAACAAGGTCCGAGATCCGATCGACCCACCCGGAACAGGGACAATCTTGTTCCCTGTCCTGTACTAGATTGGGTTTTGTTCCCGGCTAACCTGGACGAATGATTTGTGCTTGTCCTGCAAGTTTCATACCTACCTCCGTACTCTTCTCTCGACAATTTTGAGAGGCGTCGGAGTGGCTGATAACCGTCCTATTTTTGCACCTCAAGATGCATGATCAGTAATCGAAAAAAATTGCTACCAGATGTGGCTGAATATTTCTCGCGTCTGAGTTGTGGCTGGGAGTTTCCATACCCTGTAGTACTCCGATGTCTGATTCACCATTGTAGCTATCTACAATAATAATCTTTGCATAAAATTCTGACAAGTTGGCAGATTGATTGAATCGGTTGCTACCCATGTATCTGGTCACTGTTTGGACGGGCTATTTACCAGGCGATGCGACCGGCACCATACGCTAGCTCAACCAATTGCCGAGGTAGGATACGAGTCAGTGACAGAATGATACAACGAGTTCAATGGGGGTTTCATTTCACGAAGCAATGAATGTGAAGGCATCCATCCCAATTGAATTAATAACATTTCGAATCATCTTAAAGTCCATAGTTGTAACAAAAAACTCATTATCCAGTATTTGCTCATCCATCTCGTGTCATTTTCGTCTTCATCAGTTGTGAGACCAACTATATTTCCCAAGATTCTGACCTCCGTCCACCGACGGACGTGTAAGTGTACCCCTCTCACACCACAAGAAAGCATATGGTTGAAAGGTTGCACAAGGCGAGCCTAGACACCCTTGCCGATGGGCTTCGTCTCCGAGCGACCGCGAATGATCGTGGATAAGTCACCGAGTGGAAGAATGACGGGAAAGTCGACTGATAGAAGGAGCATCGAAGTCAACATATACCAACCGATGAGCGTAACTGCCAGAAGCAAACCAGCTCCAACGTGTTGATACTTGAGAGCAAGGCCGGCAGAACCTTGAGCAACAGCGAAGAACGAAGCAGAGAGGCAGCCGACTACGAGTAAAGTCAGTGCTGATATGCGATAGAGTAAAGATGCGCACTTACAGCAAGGAACAAGAAGAACAAAGATAGTGAACAGAGCTATGTTCGTTCGGATACTAGCTATGGTATACACACTGCACAGGATAGCCATGGCTACTAGGAAGAATGAAAAGGTCGCATAGAAGGCGGGTTCGCTGAGGCCGTCGGCGGCTGTACCGGTGGTCGAGTATGTGCTGTAGGCGCCAGAGCCGGGGACGATGGTTGTACCAAAGGCAAGCCAGAAACCGCCGAACGTGAAGAAGACCGTGGATGGGAATGTGTTTCCTGTCAAGACGTCAGGGAGGCTATCCATAGTGGAGGGGTTTTACTTACCGAGAATCCATTCACCTACTCCTCCTGCGATCAGGAGCAGACCACCTATACAGAAGTAGACGCCTCTAAGGACCGTCGTCAGTCGTTGACCACCACAAACGAAGTGTTGAGACCTACACGTTTGCGGCAGCCGCGAACCCTCCGGCACCCTGCCATCCGAGCAACGACATGGACGCCGGGGTAGTGCATAGTAAGAATCCAGCCAAGGCTGTTCCAGTCAGTACCACACTGACAATTGAGGATATCAGAACCTACCAATTGGTGTCGGATTACCAAACGTCTTGCGAAGATCCCCTTTGACTTGGTTCTGCGGCTGCAGATACAACTGCTGGAATAGCTCAGGAGATAAAGGAATGCTCATGGCTGGTTGGATATGTTCCATCTCAGCACGATCGCTTCCGAGTTTGGCGCTGGGAGTGGGAGACATGATGCAAGGATGTGGGATATACAGTTGCTGAGAGGTTGAGAAGACAAGACAAGATGGAGAAAAGACTGGGGAATGGACAGCTTCGATCCAGTTTTATATGTATCGAGGGAGCGGAATAAGCTTCCCTTTACCCCGGATTGTCGGGCGAATCTGGGGGTGGAGGTGGAGATATGGGGATGTATCTCAGTCTCGAACGTGTATCCATGTATACGAGATCTGGGGTTAACAAGCGGAACTGTCGATCGACTAACAAGTGAGCTCGGCATTGGAAAGCCGGATCTTGAGGCGGTCATGTTGAAAAGTCCGTGCGAGCACACAGCGATGACAAAAGTAGAGAAGGGAAACAGTTACCCAAGAAAGCAGATGTGCTATGGAAATGTCGAAGTACTGATCAACACATTATCCCAAGACCAACCCATTGTGCCGTTGTTCAGGCGGTTTTTCATTGTGAAGCTCATGATCTTTCGTTCAGTCAATGCTTGGAGTTCAATTTCCAGGCCACTTCTCCTCCGGACGAACGGCTCATGCGTCGATCAAATCTCAATTGATCCATCCTCAACAATTCCAATACAAAATCCATGTCAATAACCCGCGGACCTTGAGGCTTCCAGCGGTGATGTTGTAGCGAGCTAGTGTCGAAAAGGAATGAATGCGGAGACGGCTCCGACTTTGCGGGATCTCCTCCGCACTGCGGCTCAACCGAAGCCACGAGTTTCTCGAGGCTAGCGAAAGTTAGAGGAGGCAAACTTTCCGCGGTCTGTTAATTGGACAATGAACGAGATGGGAGCGGATATTCAAGCTTGGAAGTCAACTGCCGAAGCTAGATCACCTTGCTCACGGTCAATGCTACCCAATGGTCCCTGCATTGATACTGATAGTTCTGACACTATCTACATGGGGGTTAGCTTGAAGCATTGCCATCAGAGCGAACATCCTCCGAGTGCACTGAACCCCCATCGTCAGGAAGCTGTTTCTTCAAACCCTCAAGAATACTCTGCAAGCCCTCCTTGACCTTGGGATTCACCACCGTTGCGATACGCTGCTCCAGTTCCTCAATCTTGGTCAACAATTCCTTTGTCTTGACTTCCATCCCCTCATCTTCCTCACTACCTTCTTCCTCTTCATCATCGTCGTCCAATCTCTCAAGGCCATCTCCAAAAGCTTCCGCAAATGCTTGAGCCATGTTGTGATCCTTGATCGCAAACACAATCTCATCAAGCTGTTCCCATCGTTCCTTGACACCCTTGGATTTATCCTGCCTCGGCATCAAAACCGTCTTCCATAACCGTGCAATCTCTCCCACCGGATTTCCATGCGCGCCGCAGCCCCAAGCCCCGAGAACCAGACGTTTCGTCTTCTTCATAACAGCGACACGCATGACAGCCCTCATTTTATTCTGAGCTAACTCGCGATCCTTTTTGTTGGCGTACGTCGCAATACCCTCGTCATCCATCTCATATTCAGGCGTTCGAATCATAGCAGCAGTGATACAGTCGACGTAAAACCGATCTTTCTTATCCAGATCTTCAACTTCTTCATCTCTGAAGACCAACACATTGGGAGTGTAGATAGATGCTAGATCAGGAATGCGGTACCACTCATCCTTGAGGGAAGGGTATAATGTAGTACGCATGCAGAGTGACTCTTCTTGACTGTTTGCACCGTTGAGGAAGCCACCACCCGGGGATAGAGGCGATCCCATGTTTAGAATGGCCACACGAGCGCGATCATTCTTGAGATCGACTTTACTTCCAGATGGGGTTTCTATCTCGAGAAGGTCCCTGGCTGCCTTGAGTGTATCAACCTCTCTAACCAAAATTCTGGGTGGTTTGGCTTCTGTTAAGTGTGGCGGACTGGCCTGACCATCAGACTTTGATGTTGATGAGCGACGACCAGATTTGCCCTTCTTCGGTTGGTCTGGAGCCTTATCGTCTCTGAATGCTTGTGAAATCTGAAAAGGAATCAACTCGGCTGCGTCGATACCCTGCTGAGCACGGGAGTTCCCAGGTAAAAGACTGGGAATGACCTTGTTGACAGTCGCTTTAGCCTTTTTGGAACGAACGTCTTTGCGGAACGCCGCCGGTGGACGACCAATGGAGGGCTCAGTTCTTCCCATGATAATTTCTCAAGTGAATATTGAACAAAGTGATAAATTGGCACGTTCAAAATTGTGTAGATGCTGAGCTTGGGGATGACAATGCCGACTTGCTGAATGGGCACCCTGTGAGCGTGAACCTTGATGAGCAAGGGTCCAAGTTAGGTGAAAAGTATCTACAAAGGTGCTTTTACCCGCAAATCAATTTATAAATGACAAAGAGCTAGGACTGCGACTTTGTCAATTGATGAAAGCATTATGTAGGCGTCAATCGGATTGGTAATTATCGCCACGTTTACTGGTGAGAAACTGGATTGGTCACATGACTAGAGCAATTCTGTCAACATTGACATCAACATCAACACCAACACCAACAGCGCAACCACACGATGGTTCTCACATGCCTGACATAGCGTCAAATCATCGCTAATTTCCGCCAAGAGCGTATTCGTGAATACCTATGCAAACATTTTGTGCAAAGCTTCGGGCACAGCGTAATGCTTTCCCTTCAACATCATGATCTTGACAGCGATGACGTGGAAAGGCACAACTCACATGCATTCACATTCACATTCACATGGGCCTAGCTCCCTAATTTATAAATACCACAAGCCCCAGCTGAAAAGCATCTGATCAGCCTTACAAACACGTGAGCCTCGGCCGAAATTCCTCATTCTTCAGAAATGTGGGCTGATAAAAGCTGGGATCCACAGTCGGGATTCATTATGATCGCCAAACCCCGACGGACATTTTAAGCATGATTCTAACTGTCAGCTTTAATTTCTAGAATTGACTTTCTTGACGCTACAGCTGTCAAAAACCATGTTTATGTGGACCTTGAGCTGGGAACCGGCGCTTGGAATGTGCGATGTCCGACGTACGGAGATATCACATCTGAACATTGTAACGATAGATCTGATTCCTTGCCATGATACCCGTAAGGTCGTAAGGTGACCGGGTATCAATGCCGACTAGACCTCCGATGCCACAAAGTCGCGTGTTCTCATATCCCTGATACTCGCCGGCCGTCCCGACATGATGGATTCCTCGATCTGCCCATCTTGTATAAAGAGCATGACCTCCTCATCTTGGCTACATCCGTCACCCCATACGGCATAGCCCCAACCTGAAATTTTCGACTGTAACGATGGTTTCTAGAACAGACGTCAGCGACGATGAAACCCTACGTCAAAAGACCCCAGAGCCTAAACCGAAACAACGATCATTGATAAGTCTCATCTTCGACAACACACGAATTGACCAGGCTGTTGAGAACTACGAATATCCAGGATGTGGTACTTTGGAGGATCCATTTGTTATGAGCTGGATCCCAGATGATACAGGGAATCCACTTAATTGGGAGAAGTGGTTGAAATGGACCATCACTATGGTCTCCGCTGCAACTTCCTTTGCTGTTGCGTTCAGTTCAAGTGCTTATACAGGTAAGCTGTTTCGTTGTTGATCGGAGACGCGTCTAATCCGTCTAGGCACTATCATGCCACTAATGATCCACTTCGAGGCCAGCCAAACACTCGTGACCGCTGGTGTATCATTATACGTGCTTGGCTTCGCAGTCGGACCACTATTCTGGGCACCGTTATGCGAGATCTACGGTCGTCAAATCATCTTTGTTATCAGCTACGGCATGTATGTCGTCTTCAGCGCAGCATGCACAGCCGATCACGGGATCGCTACGCTTCTAGTCCTACGATTCTTCTGTGGAACATTCGGTTCATCACCATTGACGAACGCCGGAGGCGTCATCTCAGATGTCTTCAGGCCCGACGAGCGTGCTATCGCCATGGCATTCTTCTCTCTTGCACCTTCTCTCGGGCCGACTTTGGGTCCGTTCATTGGCGGATATCTTGCTGAAGGTCAAGGATGGCGATGGGTAAGTTGTCTCAATCTTCCGTGATATTGTACCTATCTAACAATGCCAGGTCATGGGCTTGATGGCCATCGTCGCAGGAGTATTCTGGATCCTAGACATGTGCTGCGCCCCCGAAACGTACGCCCCATACATCCTCGGAAACCGCGCAGCGATCATGTCCAATAAGACAGGCAAGGTATACAAGTCCATCTACGAACACCAAGGCAAAGCCGACCCACCAGCCGTTGTTCTCAAGAAAGCTCTTATCCGTCCCTGGCTTCTTCTCTTCGTCGAACCTATCGTCCTTCTCCTTTCAACATACATTGCCATTCTATTCGGCACCCTTTACATGCTCTTCGGCGCCTATCCAGTTGTCTTTCAATTAGAACGGGGTTGGTCCGCTGGTAAGGGCGGTCTGGCTTTCCTTGGTGTTGCAGTCGGCATGATTGGTGCTATTCCAGTTATCGGACTTATGAATATTTGGTACATGAAGCAAGCAGCCAAGTACAAGGGAGAGCCGGTTCCTCCGGAGAACCGACTTCCTGGATGTATGCTTGGTGGAATCTGCGTCCCAGTAGGAATGTTCTGGTTCGCATGGTAAGTGCATATCCTTGCTACTCCCCAGGAAACCTGCTAACAGTCTAAGGACTTCATACCCAGATGTGCATTGGATGGCACCAGTAGCCGCCGGCGTTCCTTTCGGTCTAGGCATGGCTCTAGTTTTCAACAGTATCTTCAACTATCTTATCGACTCATACACCATCTACGCCGCTTCCGTCCTTGCATCGAACGCGGTTTTGAGATCGATGTTTGGTGCTGCGTTTCCATTATTCACAAAGCAGATGTACGACAAGCTAGGTACACAATGGGCTAGCACTGTCCCTGCCTTTCTCTCTCTTGCGTGTTTGCCAATGCCCTTCATCTTCTTCAAATATGGACCTGCGATCAGACAACGCTGCAAGTATTCTGCAAAGGCAGCGCAGGCAACAGCTATGGCCACGAAGGGTTGATAAATTGGACGGGAACGGGTATCTGATGATCATATAGAGTAATATTTGGATTTTTGAAAAAGAAACGGCGTTTGGTAACCATAGAACAAGAAAGATCTCCATAGACGCTAGAGGAAATTGTCATAAAACATTAATGTTACACACTTCAAGACTATCCCACACTTCCTTTGCCGGAAGACCGCCTCTTAATCCCTTGCACCTGATCTTCCAATGCAATCCCCATCAACGGTCGTCCCTCTTCAGAGACCGCGTTTGTGTACCCGTACTTGAACTTTTGTTGTCCGATCATCTTTGTCACATCAAGAGCTTCCTTCTCCCCAGTATCCACTGGGAGGTTGAGGTACTTGGAATCACGCACTGCAGACGAAGCATATCCCAGAATCTCCGGCCCGGCAGCTAAGTGAGTAAAAACAACTCCGACAATACCACTCCCAAGAAGAACACCACAGCATGCAAAGAACAAAGCCATCCAATTCCAGTGGACGACGTAAATCTCCTCAAGATTGGTCACGTCCACAGGAACGGTGATGTTGGGGGCAAAATTTGCGATTGCGTCGCTGTTACCTTGTGAGGCATACTGATTCAACTGGCCGAGGAGAACATATGTGTTAATGAGCTGTGATAGTCGACGTCCGAATTGCTCTTTGGTGACATTCCTCAGCATATCTGCATCTTCCTCTGGCTCACTCACCGCAAAGCTCCTAATCCCAGGGTCATTGAGATACCTGATCGTGTTATCAGCGTAGCTTTGTTGTTTGACACCCTCAGGAAGACCACGAGTCACCCAGTTCCAGATGTCAGGGAAGGAAATCGAAGTCACCCCCTAATCAGCATGGGGCTGTCTTGAAAAACGTTGTTGAGTAACAGTGCAGTTCTGCGGAGATGAAGAGCCTTCGCGAGAGCAAGCTACGCGAGATTCAACATAGCGCTGATAAACACTGCAAATCGCTTCGACGCGCATGTTCGGAACGTATTGCCAAGGTGATGTTCGAAATGAAGATTCGAAGACAAGTTGTGCGGGCCTCACATGCAGATTAGTCTCGTTGATAAGAAGACTCGGCCGTGAGCAATCTTTCTTCTCGCCGACTGAAGGGCACCGGTCGTTGACGTTCCAATACTCATCGACGAAACGATCAACACCAATACTCCAAACTGTCTGTAGGTACGAGCTATTAAGCCCATGCCATGTCCCGTTTTGAAGTCTGATAGAACCGTTGTTGGTACCACCCATATAAGGATCCCATTTGTACCATTTTACATCAAAGGCTGAGATGTTGTAGTTGAGTTTGCAGTCTAGATCGATGTAGCTTGATTCCAGAGAAAATGTGGTGTTGCCCTGGGTCACATTCGTAACTGGTAGTCCAACGAGTGAGGAGTAGGAATCTGGCTCAGAGTTCCAAGAAGAAATGTTCTTCCACCCCTTGTCATCACCATCAACCTCAAGCTTCGGGATCTTAACATTGCCCCATAAATCCATTGCGTTACTCTTGGCTGATGGCGGAGAAAGTAGTAGAGCGCTATACATGGTCTGCATATACGCCTGCGTAGATCGATACGAATCGATGTCGCTTCGAGAATTTCTGAGCTCAGCACTTCTAAACACCGAGGGCGCATCCGTGGTGTAATAAAGAACGCTGGAATTCGCATGTATTGGCTCAAGTCTCGTGCGAAGCATTCGGAGAGCGGACTGTGAGCCTAGTGGTGATAGTGACCAAAGGATGAGAAGGGCGACGCCTAGGAAGTTGAATCTTCCGAGACTGATCTGCGTTACGAGAGTTGAGCCCACTGTGCGACTACCGATGAGCTGTTCAAGAAGATTGAGAGTTGCGCCTTTTTCGAGATTCCAGCGCGCGGCTTGGAAGACCATTCTGCTTGCGACTGATGCGAAAAGAATTGGAAATATCGAAGCGATCTGTATTTCGCCATGTCAGCGGTTTCAGATGGATGGTTCAATGGAAAAGACTAACCACAGTGATCGCATTGTTCCATTTCGCCAACACCTCTTTCTCGACAGTCTTCTTGTCTAGAAACATGACCGCTACGGCAAATCCCAGAGCAGCAGCTGGGAGAAGGGTTAGACTGAGATCCGCGAAGAGTGTCCCAGGCATAAAATGCCTTTTCGTATTATTTCCGCTGTGCAAGCCATCTTTTGGCATTGTAGATTCATGACCCAAGAATCTCGTCTCGGGACTGTTCATGGCCTTGGCCTCATTCCCGCGATCGGGCGTCCTGAGGCTGGATGACGAGGAATTATCAGCCAAATAAGAATGGTGAAACTGACGGTCATAAGAATTGGCCATGTTGTTTGAGACCCACGAAGGTCATGACCAGATGATGATGAATGTACGAGGAATTGAAGCTCGTATCACCAATAATGAGGAGTAACCGCCCTGTTAATAAGAGGGCGTTTCATGTAGAATGATGAGATGATCAACGTGACGACGCACGTTTATTCTAGGCGCCGCAGCATGATCCGACCAATTGTATAGCCAATCGCGTTTCTAGGCGCCCTGAAGGATTCCATCTGTAACATCATTTCTTATCCTGGTCAGATAACCCGCTCGGTTGATGGGCTGGGCGCTTACATTTGAGCAGGGTTGGTGGACCAATGGGAAAATTGTTAGTGCTGCTTGTTGAACAGCCGGACGCTCTGAAAAGGCAACACAACAGCCAACCAGTTTACGATATTCACATGGAATTCCATATTCAAGAACAACATGAAAGAAATATTGAACGCATCATAAGAGTGTACAGAGTCTATTAAAACAAATTAATTAATTTCTTTGTGCAGTAAACCATGGGTTGAGAATATGGTACCCTTTAAACAGCAAATCATCAATAGGTACCATAGACAATATCCTTCGTCCCTCAACAAAGAATGATGCTCTTGCACTCAGAATTGCCCTAAGCACTATCTGATAAGAGGATTAATGAGATAGTAGCGACATTCCATGACGAGAACAGCGCATCAGTAGAATGTCATGTCAGCATTTAGGGCTGAGGTGTCAGACTCGGCTCAGACTGGCCTAAGTATAAATTCTCGCGCCTTCCCTCTGCATAGGTAAACTACACCTGGGCAGTTCTACGTTTCTTACAACTCATTGTCAATATGTCAGAAACAGCGCCCATCCCCATCATCCTTTGCGGAAAGACAGAGTTTATCGGCCAGCGTGTTATCGAAGCTGTAAAACCCGAAATTGAAGGTCAGAAGAATTCTCAATAGTAAAACGTTCAATCTCTAACAATCTCAGTCGTTCACTTCGTCTTGCCCGGAGAATCAGGAAAGATCATCATACCCGAACTACTTCGCGGAAACCATCCTCCGTCGCACCCCGAGGCCAGCACCATAGGCTCAGGAAACTACGCTCAAGTGCCCCGTGCGATAGTCTTGGGTGGCGCTTTTGAAGATGCAGATATAGCCGCTTTACGCGATGCTGTTAAGACTGTCGATGGAGTGCGCGGTGTCGCGTGGGTGCGACAGGATACTACGAAGCCTGCACCTCCGGTCACATCGCCCGAGTACCCTAAGCTCATGACTAAGAGAACGAAGGAAGCAATTATCCAGTTGCATAAGGATGGGAAATTGGATGGAAGCCGAGATGAGATTGAATGGTATTAGTGGATCAAGTCTCTATAAAGAAGAGACTGTTCATAGGCTGTCTAGTAACAAGGTAAAGCTTGAGAAATGTAATAAAACAAAACTTAGACAAGATGGTTTCCCAAATCGTGTTCCAGGAGATTGAATATAAAAAAGTCCATAACTACCCCTCCTTGATTGCCTTCTCTTCTTTCGTCTCCTTGCACTTCCCACCAATCTGATATTTGGACCCCAGGCTCTTCATGTTACTCACACTCTGTGCTTTCTTGTTGGCCATACCCGTCTTCCAACTCGTCATTGTCGAATTGTACCCTTTCCCAGCACGGTCAACACCATCACTGATACTCCTATCCAAGGCACTCATCTTCGCCATAGTACTCTCCTCAAATACCCTTCTTGAATTATCCATTTTCTCTGTCGAGTTGTTGATGAAGTTTGTCCAGGCTTTGTTCTTTTTGTCGATGGCTTCGTTGAATTTGTTGACGTGCCGCTTGTAGGAGAACCTGTTCTGAGATTTTGAGTTGGTGGATGTGGAGGATACACTTTCTCTTCGCTGGTCTGGTGTGCTGTTGGAATATTGCAACGGGTTACCATCTGTCTGAACAACCTCTTTTTCAGGCTCATAGTAGCCGTGTTGGCCATTTGGGTTGTAAAGTTGCTTCTCATCATGTCCATCGTGAAGCTTCAAGTTATGAACTTCCTTCTCAACTCCAACAGCATAAACTTCCTTCCCCACATCCGCGACATAAACCTCTTTATCATCACGAGTCGTAGTTCCATCATAGACTTGCTTCTCATCAGAAAAATCGGTCTTTTCTACAACCTCCTTCTCCTCGGATACATCAGGAAGGCGGTGAACCTCTTTATGCGTATCCTCCCCATGGCGGCCAAGGGTATTTGTTGTAGTGGGTATGATCGGTGTCGGAGGGGTCAAGACGATTTGAACGGGACTGCTCGCCGCAGGAGCTGCCACTTCGACCGGAGTATCATTCTTGCTGTCGACTGATTGAGACATATTATTGCGAACACGTTTTGTTTGATCACATTTGCATTAAATTAAAAGTCAAGTTTTAAGGAACCCCGCTACGTCATTTTAGTTTGAGGCTAGGGGCGCAGCGTAAGCAGAAGGATCATGATCCTTGTTCATGTCGATAAGATAAGGCGAGCAGGTAGAGTCACCTTCATAGCATAGGAAGAAAGTGAAGCCGTTTGCTTTCATAAGATACGGCTGGAATCATCCATTAAGGGGTGTCAAGCGCTGACGGTGTGTTCCGGGCTTGGTGCGAAATGATGATGAGTAGTATGTGTTGAGTTTGGTTCTCTGCCACTTTATGTTGCTCTAGGGTATCATCCCAGATTACATCCATCCTCTTGAACTGCCTGTTGACCGACCAGTGTTCAACTTTACTAGTAAAAAACTTTGGTTATTGTTATTTCGAAACCTGGGAGGCCAGGTTTCTCCAGTTTGATCACGGCGTGTTGATTCCCCATCGAGCACTACGTAGTTGACGAAATGTGTGGCAACATCATTGCATATGACGAGGTGACTGTCATAAAAATCATAAAAAAAAGATGAGCCAACAAAGATTCATGGCTAAGGTATGGTGATAGAGTAGGTTGAGAGAAGAGGGAACTAGAAAAGAAAGACATGTTTGGTTCCCGAGATTAGTCCATAATCGACGAGCCAAGACGCCGAAGACGACGTTGGTGAGACATAATATCGAACCCACTCAGCTCGATTATCATGTCGATACAGGATGTCGTTTCGACAATTTATTGTTATAGAACACTGTAGACCTACAGGCTGCGGTAGAGTAGCGGCAATGACGGCATCTGTGCGGCATACGGCCTCTGATCTCAGGTCAGGTCGGAACGCTCAGTAAGCACCTCCGAATGTCACTAAACTAGGACTAACACGGGTCAGCGTACAGCTAGTCATCGTATTGGTAGCCAATTGAAGTTAGAAAGAGGCAAAAGCTCAATCCATCAGCCTTACGATACGATGGATGTGGAGATTGAAGGGTGAGCAAGGCTCAGGGGAAGGTCCGTCCTATCGTCTACAGAGACACTGGTTGGGTGATTACAAAGACCCCCAATTATGAATTGAGTTTGTCTTTCGCTAAGTATTCTGCCTTCTCTTCATCATACCAGTCTCATCTACCTGTATATAAATTGCTTGGTAGGGTTCGGTAAATTCGCAATCATTCGTTCACATATCTCTTCACAAACACTCGCATACTTGGGACTCCTTTGAACCTTTGATATACTAGACGATTTCGGCGCAATGGGTCTCCGTCGCTCTATAGGGGTCCTTCTGCCCTTCGCGCTGGCAATCGCAGCTACCATCTTTGTCCTCGTTCCTACTCTTGCCGGAGTGACGGACAAGTCACTATACGTCTTCCAACTCAACTTCGAAAACCTCTCTATCAGCCCCTTAGGCGATTTGATAAATCACATCGACATCCGTTCAGAGATAAGCAACAAGAACAATCGCTATATCCGAGCGAAAACGGTCGATAAGAATATCACAGCCGGCTTGCTCGGTCTGGAAAAGACATACGACATCACACTCTGGGGCTACTGTCATACAGACAAAGATAAGAAACGGGAGTGCTCAAAGCCCGCATTTAACTGGGTGAGAAAGAATGTCTCTATGGACTCCTTCAAGAGCGCAGATAAGAATATAGAGGTTAAGCTGCCAAAGGAGATCAACAAAGCTATTGAGACCTTTGGATCATTGACAAAAGCGACTGAAGTTGCCTTTATCGTTGCCCTGCTGGAGCTTGCCATCCAAATCGCCCTTGGTGTATTCGCAGTATGCTCCCGAGAGCTTACTTGTTGGACGTGGATGATATCCGGCTTTGCCTCCGCTTTCACTCTTGCCGCTGCTATCTTGTCAACCATTATGGCCTCATTTGCGGTAGGGGCAGCTGAGACCACTGCAAAAGTGTACGGAATAAGGGCGGAGATCAATGCTGTATTCTTGGCCATCATTTGGATCGGCGCTGCTTTTGCGATAGCCGCCAACTTGCTTTGGATATTGCCGACGCTTTGCTGCGCGCCCAAACAGAGGAGCAGTGAAGACTCTAAAAGCTTGCTGACTGGAAGTCGTCACGGTGCTTATGTCCCTGTCCATGACGATCATGAGATGCATCTTATGTATCATAGCGGAGGTCTTGCGCCTTCTTCGTCTGAGCATACTCATGCCGATCATGCTTACGAGCCGTATAGCCATCATGCATGATTGTTGATCACAGGGGATTTAAGATTGAAGGATGCCAAGATGAAAATACCGGATCGCTTTTGCTTGTAATTCCAAGAACTTCCACCCACGAAGTGTCAAGACCACCCACGGGCGAGCTTATTCGATAGATAGTTAGAGAATATATGATAGAGTAAACAATCAACCCCACTTTCCCTTACACAGAGCGAAAACTCGATCGTAGATCATTTGAGTGAAATAGATGATTACCGAGAGACATCAGTAGAAGAATGGAGCCCGAGAAGGACTCTCGGGCCACCCGCCGCCGCAGGGGTAGGCGAAGTCTAAGTAAGCAACTATCTTAAAGAAGGAGACATGACTTCGTTTCCTTTACTGCAAAAGCTCTTGATAGCCCCTAGCGGAAGGAACTATAGCATTGAAACATGGACTTTCCTCGTATTCAGTTTACTGTAGCCATCTTTGTGGGGCCGCCGGCGACCTACAGGGCTGGACCCATGGGTCATGTAAGCGGGCAACGGGGCATGGTAGATCAGCAATCATTGCAGACTCCTAAAGGTCCATTTAGATACGGTAGGCAAATCAGAACAACGGTATAGGCAAGATGTGATATGCCAATATGGCCAAAGCTATGCCTGAACGATACAGCTTTTATATGTTGTCGCCTCTTCGTCTCATGTTGCGAAAACTTCAACCTCAAGCTACTCACTCATATAAACTTTACTGACCTTTGTAATCGCACCATATTCATCATGAAGACTACCCCCTTACTACCCGCTTCCCTCGCTGCCTACACCGCCAGTGATGAAACTGTCTATCTCGTCAATTGCTTCAAAGGCAGTGAGATCTCTAGCGGTATAGCATACTACGACAACAATCATTCCTCAGCGAACCAAGCTCGACCTCAGGACTACACCGATGTCGTTCACGGAAGAAATGTTCATTAGGCAGGCGCTACAGTCAAGGGTGAGTATGCGCCCCGTACTAAAGAGCTTGGCCAACAAAGGGCAATGCACTTTCAGCAGCGGAGTCACCTTCACCTCCAACATCGTTACCGATGCAGGCAGCAAGGAGATTAATCAGTGGGCTGGTTCGGGAAGTAATGGATTCAAGGACTTTACTTGTTGGAAGGCTGGTAGTCCACGGGCCAAACTCTTCTTGCTGTATAAGGTGGTTGGTTGGGAAGTTTATCCCATATATTTCTACAGGAGCAACAGCTGAGTCGGATATTGAGGAGTCATGTTGCAACTGGAAACTCTTGACGGGGACTTCTACTCAAAAAGATCCGACATTTACAGAGAGAGGTGGAACTAGTGGTCGATACAGTTAATCAGACACGGTCATCATCTTGTGTTCCCTACTGACAATTATGATCAGTATGGCTTTGGCAATATCACATATGCCAAATTGCCATCGCTGATCATGTTATCGATCTCCCTTGGAACGTCCAAGGTTAATCTCCACCAGTAGCCATTTCAAGCCGTTGGTCAAGATATCGCAACAGCCAGAAATAATTCTCACCTTCAACGAACCGGCATGTCGCACCATCAGCCGTACGTGCCGATGTGGAAATTGCGAAGTGAAACGCGAAAACACAAACAAATATGTTGGCGTCGCTGTCGAACACTCTAGTGGCCCAAATAGTTGAGACTGACTTGTCTCAATTGAGCCATGAGGAATGCGTTTCGGAACACTTGGCACGTATCCCTTGAAGAATACGAGATGCTACATGGAGTTGTTTTTGAAGGGTTAGTGTGGCTAAAATGTCTGCGGGGCAGGAATGTTGTTGATGTTGACATCTGGACTAGTCTCCAGAAGCTCCCTTGCGAGCTGAGCCGAAGAGCAGGATAAATAACCTTCCTTCGTCCTTGCTATCTTCAATCGTATCATTCTCAACCATTCATCTTCATTCACTTAAATCTCTAGAAATACATTCGTTAATCTTCAAAATGTTGTCCAACACCGGATCCATCGTTTTCGGCCTCCTCAGCGTCGCCCAGCTCGTCAGCGCAACACCCTCCGACACAGCCGTCGCTTTCTCATCTCCCATCTACCCGACCGCTACCGACATCATTCCTCCTCCAGCTTCCACTGGCACCGAGACCAAGCCTGCTCCTCCTGTCTCCACCGATGACTGCCTCGCCAAGTGCGAGGACGCTCGCGAAAAGTGCAGCACCGCTCCCGATGCCAACCAGGCTACCTGCGCTGCTGCATTCGCTGACTGTGTCGGCTACTACCCCTACGACACCGAGGGCAACTATGTTCCTCCTACCGCTTGCTCTTCCGCTACAACTCTCGCTTCCACTGTGAAGCCCACTGAGCCTGCCAAGCCTACCGAGGAGAAGCCCACTGGTGAGGTCAAGCCCACTGGCGAGGTCAAGCCTGAGCCTACTGGTGAGGTTAAGCCTGAACCCACTGAGACTGCTGTTGTTGTCAGCGGTGCTGGACATGTTTCTTCTGGCCAGGCCGTTGGTCTCCTCGGCGCTGTTGGTATCGCTGCCCTCGCTTTCCTCTAAGCGCACACATCTTGTTGAAGCAGTGGAGGTTTGGACCAGTATTAATTTCATAATAACGAGAGCCTCTGCGAAGGCTTGATCAATAACAATTTTATTCTTTCCATAATCGTCCTTGGATGCTCAGAAGTCTTCTGCTGTCAAACCAACATTCTTAGCCTTTGCCAATCTCAACAACTCTTGACCGATCGACAAATCCATCACACCCGTTCCGACACTCTTGTAAATCACAAAGCCATCCTCAAGCCATCTGTTAAGATCCCCAGGGTTTTCCGTCTTCTTGGTCTGGAACAAATGACCAATCTCAAGCATCTTCTCTGTAGGCACCTCGGCCTTGACCAGCTCTCCAGCTTCTTGTAAACATCCATCGCGGCTATCGACTGCAACGGACCCGCGATATCCAACTTCGGTGAAAGGACCGGAGGGATCGATGACTTGCTTTAGTAGCTCGGGATCAATCTCTTGCATATCAAGACGGTATGAGCCAATCGCTGCGAGGTAGCGTGTCTTGCTTCGTGCCTTTTCGGATGTGAGGTAAGATCCAGGGAAGACGGGCTCCAAGCTAGGTGTCGTGAAGAACAGCACATCTGCGTCAACGACAAGAGACTCGAGGGCTGCATCACGGTCCTCCTTGGGATCAAAGACTTGTAGACTAATGTGGGATGGCCATGGTGATTGCTTGTTTCCCCTGAGCGTCTCAATCAATTGCTTCGCCCGGTCGGTAGAACGGTTGACAATTGTCACAGATTTGATATCCTTCTCCTTCAGCAGAAGCGCCAGGCGAATATGCCACATAGCCTGTGCGCCCGCACCAAACACAACAATATTTTGTGTGTTGCGCCTAAATCTGTAGGGCAGCATTGATCCCAGTGCGGTTCGGAATGCCGTCAGAGCAGCCGCATTCAGGGTACCGATAGCATGACCTCTGGCATCACAGAGCGTCAAAACACTCTTGAGACCGGCTTCCGAGGGCTTCAGCTTTTCGCTCGGGGTAATACCGACAATCTTGACACCTAGCAATTGATCCGTGGTACCGGGCATGAATAAACTGACTTGCCCATCGCGGTTGACGACTGCGCGGTGAGGCTGATATTGTTGCTCATTGTTGCATGAGTACTGGGTGAGTGCCTTTTCAAGGGCGTTGGCTAAATCGGTTACATCTGACGGCGATAGCGTGTCAAGGATGTGGTTGACGTTTGCGTCAGAAAGAACGGTAAAAGGCATCTTGTCGATATGTTGGCTTTTTCTGTAGGCTTTGAAGTGAAATATGACAGAGGAAGCGTTGCGGAATGAGATAGAAATAAGAGATTGTCCTGTAAACAACGGCCGTTATCGGCCATAGTCGGCTTTGGTGCTGACGCGGGGGAGCGCGGGGCAGCGGCCGGAATCGCTTCCCTCTTTCGATTGTCTGAGCTGAACCATGAGACCTGGGACGGGATTAAAATCGCATCGAAGGCGAGGAACGAGAGTCCACCTAGTTTAATGTTGTCGAATAATTATTTTATGCCCTCGGTCATTCAATACTCTTACACAAGCCACCATGACCTCATCCAACTGTCTCCCACTCTCCGCAACATCGCATTGCTTGTTCGAGAGTTCGAGATAACATTCATCTATTTCAAGACTTGAGTTTCACCGTTACTCCGTTTGCTGAGCGTCTGACCAACAGTTTGGTCATTTTGGGATCGACCAGTTCGGAGACGCTGACTGAAAGATGGTGACGAGCGCCAGGGAGGAGGGCGTGCTGGGCGCGGCTTATGTAGATCACAGTGGGGATTGGGTCGTTAATTATTACACCGAGACTGCCTAATCTTGCTGCAAGTCGGGCATTGCGCTCGCCGCTTGTTACATCAAGGATGACATCTTGCATGCAAGTCTGATAAGCCTTTGCGGCTGTGGGAGGAAGCTCTATCGAGAAATCGGTTTCGTCGGTTGGCCTGGTGTCCATGATAGCCCCTGTGCTGAACAGAGTGCGATCGCCAATTATCATTGCTTTGGTATGGACAACTTGCCGAGCTAGACCTTTAGCACCGGTAAATATGTTGATATATCATTGGAGCCAGCAAAGTGGAGATAGTTGACTCCCACATAGGATGGGGCGATATTATGCGGCTCGATCGCAAATTTTGCACAACAGTCGCCCTTGAAGATGCGTTTGGCTATCACTTGCCCACTCCCTTTGAGTTCATTCTAAAATGGTCCATAGAGTTCACGAACACACAGGCGAGCCTCGAACACTTGTCTTGGACTCAACATCCTGAGAACCCTCTGCCGAGATGCAGTGGGAACCGGCGCACAATGTCATGCTTGATGTGACCCAACATGTGTTCACCCTTGGAGCTTGGAAAGATGGTATCAATGTTTTCTGATTCAACTTTTAAGTGACACTGCTCAGAGTCGATCGCCCCCTTGAGATGGAGGACCTTCCGGGGTGTTTTCGTGAAATCGAGACGATGGAGTCCAGGAAATACAACATCTCGGTCCGCAAAGCATCATATGCGTACGTCGAGGTGCAAGGCGCGCTGGTCTCTGAGTACAAGCTCTTGACAAGAGTTGGCTCTCACGAGATCGTATACGTGATTTTTATGCTCGGTAGGCTTCGGAGCCTTGCTATTCTCGCAGCGAGATCGTGCGTAGATAGGCGAAGGAGGGTCGAGGGAGTCAAAATGAAGCTTTGGGAACGGATTTGAATCGTAAAGAGACCTTAACGTCTTCAGCCTCGTGGCACTATCGTTTCTCGTGGTTCGGGCTTGTGACGGTGATTGTTGGTTGCCAAAGTTTCGAGGGTATCCTGGCCATGTTCTGGGGGGACGTCAGCTACGTATGATAAGAGCTCGCGTGCGCAGAGCCGGCCATCCAAACTGAGGAGCAGCCTGAGCTTAATTTCGGAAGATGATCAAGTGATGCTGACGTTATCTGTCTTGTTTCCAAGAAAAGATCTCCACTTGTCTTCCCGTTATCCTCAAATCTACACTACCTAGGTTCGTAGGGAGAAGGGTCCGTAAGCTATTACAATGGAAAGCGTCATTTGGGGTAATAAAGATGAGGAGAGCTGTGTTCAATATAATCCGATGGTAGTCTGTTGTGCAAAGGAGAAGATCTGCTCTTTGTGACCTGAGCTGAAGCCAAATATTGTGCTTTCAATGTGTCTTGAAATCGGAACATGAATCGGGTTCGTGCACTGTGCTTTCTACGGGATATGCCTACCTATTTCTGTTCCGTCACTATCGGTATACGGTAGAGAGGATCAAGAAAAGCACGAAGACTTCGATCGTTATGCAAGCACATTGACCTGTTGTGGAAGCATCCATAGCGTGATAACGGAGAATCAATGCGAAGTGTTGTAGTTCATATCTTTTCAGGCCTAAGGTGAAGCTTGCGCTCGATGAGATGTTGTTTCCCAATTGCTGCAGCAAACACGTCAGGACGTAGAAGGTAGCAACTTTGCCTTCGGATATGCTATGTATGACATGGGATGCTTCTACCATGGTTTGCAACTGCTTAAACACTTCCATCTCAAACATCTTAAACCATTCCCCACCATCCCCTCATACAATCAGGTACTGATGATCAAACTTCCATCTTCATCCTCAAGGTTCCACCTCACGCGAGCCATCTGGTCAATTTTCTTCACCTCCCACTGCGCAGCAGCTACCTTACTGCGGCTGTGCCCAACAGCCTCCAAGGCATCCTGAAGACAAACTTCGAGCTTTTCAATCGTCTTGTTTACTCTGCTCATAGCGATGCTGTCTCTTGTCTGAGGGCCCTCCACGTTGAACGCATCAGCGAGGTCGTCTCGAATCTCAACAGCATTTTCCTTCTTGGCCGTCGCCTTGGCCAACTCCTCTTCTGCGTGAGATAGTTCCTCCTTCGCCCGTTCGAGTTTCTCATAGGCCTGCGTCTCGCTTCGATCGATCGAATCCGTCGTCGACTGCATCATGTTCTTCCAAACTCGATGCTCTTCTTTCTCGATCATCTCCTTCAGACCACAACGGAGCTTCGAGTCTTCTTCGTCGAGATCAAAGTCCTGGTCGCTTTTGATCAGAAGGACGAGGTTATTGCGGTCGGCGCCAGAACTGGTCACTTCAGTGGCTGGATTGAACTGAAGGAACTTGCGTAGTTCTGAGATGACATAGATACCAGTGAGATCTCCTGGTTGAGTGCAAGCCTGAGGAAGATATCAGCATGAGGACGGGCAAGGGGAGAAAGGGAAAACAAACCGCTTTTTTGAAGATGACGTTATAGTCAAGTTCAGACTTTTCAACCCATTTGCGGAAATGAGCGCACACAGCCATGAAGCGCTCTTCGTTCTGCAGCGAGTCGTAGTGGTAGACGTTTATCCACTTCGGTTCCGAATGTCTTAGAAATGCCACACAAAGTGTCCAGTGGCCGTTTTGGTAAACGGGAAAGGCAAGTTGGCCAGCATCTTCGAAACCTTTGGGCTTTAACCCACTTGCTTCGTCGCTCGTATTCAACCACAGGGGGTCCAGCAAGATAGCCTGATGAGTAGAGGCGTATCGGGACTTGACGAGCTTACCGAAAAGGCGAAGAGCGTCTGCAGAAAGCTTCTTATCAGACACCAGCTGTTGGCAGATACTTTCGATTTGGCTTTCCATTACACCTAGGGAGGTGCGGGTCTCCTCTGTACGATTGACTCGCTTAACTTGGAAGGATTCCACCAAGGAATCGCCCGATCTCTTTCGGTCAAGGGGTTGCTTTTCTTCATGGTCTGTCTCATCGAATAACGAGACTGAAGGCTCCATGTTCGCTTCGTGGTGGTGTAGGAAATGAAGTTGAAAGACGCAACTTCGCAGTGAAGACGAGAGGGAGAAAGTAATAAGAGAGAAAGAGAGAGAAAGAGAGGGAAATAGAGAGAGAGGGGGCAAGGCAGCCAGTGACGCGGGCCTCAGGATATCGGACGAATCGGTGCCTAGAGGCATAAGAGACGAAATGGTTTATTCACTTTATGCAACCAGGCGGGGTAACAACAGCCGCGATAGTTTGCATCCGTGTTTTTAAATCTTTGCGGCTGCTGCAGCACTGGCAGAGGTTGGAGAGGGAATTTTACAAGAGCAACTCCCCTTCTTTGAGTACGTTGACAGTCCGTCCGGTATACAAATCGAGGGACTTTTCAACATCGGGTCAAGGAAAAGACAAGAATTCAAGAATAGCCTAGGTTTAACATATCATTACCTATCCGTGACTTCACCATACACTCGTTTGTAAGAAAGGGGGTGCGGGTTGATCGGTATGCGAAACATAACTGCATTGTGCCATTTAGCCGTATGCAAGTCCATCATAGGTAAGTGCAACTTCATTCTCTAGCACATACGACCATAGCTCGTAGAGAACACGGGATCCCGTCCGCTCTCCCATAGTTAAGCTGCGAAGCGCTGGATTAGTAGTTGGGTCGGTGACGACCAGCGAATCCGAATCCCCGGTGTTGTATGTTCTTTCTTTTTATCAACCCTACCTAATGTACCCTTAAGGTACATGAAGAACTGAATCCGACGTTCTAAGAGATGAAATAATTGGGTTGCTTCATGCCAGCTTGGACCAGCGCTCTAGGCGCCTTTATTTCTGCAGCCTAGACCTCAGGAGACGATTCTTCTGTCACCCACCTGCGTGCCTAACAGCAAAGAAGACGGTCGTTATCGCTTGTAGATTCCTATTAATAAACCATCCTTCTTACATTGAGTGTCGTTGATTGTCAAAGTTAGTGCGAGAAAGTGTCAATTGAATGTAGGTCTTTTAGTGTGCGGCTTCAACTCTCCATAACAGACTGATCACGCTTGTGCAAATCAGAAAAGCCCACCGGAGCAAGGCCAGCGAAAGTGTGAGAAGACACGGCATCGCGTAAGATGGATGCCTTTGTTCCTTGGCGAAGCTCTCCATTGCACCATACATAGAAGCCTACTCTGAATTCTCACTTCGCATGGAGGCAACAAGGTCTCGTGCAGGCATCTTACTCATAATACCTGAACTATCGTGCCCGTAGCCACTCTGATCTCACTCGTCTTCAAGCTCCCGGCTCTTCTTCCCTTCGCTCTTCTGCTTGGGTTCTCCCTTCTTGGGTTCATTCTTTGATCCAGCTTCATTCTCGTAGTCACCGCCCTGCTTCTCGTACTCTTTTGCGAGTTTGGACGCCTGGACCCATGATTAACAAGACTCTAAAATAAGTATGTTGTTTTATACCTTCCATGCCGACCATTGCCCCTCGCCGCCACCATTCTTGTTGGGCTCTTGTTTGATCTCTTCCTTCAGCTCCTCTCGGAGCTCGGGGTCGGTGGGCTTGCCTTTGGAAGATGGCATTTTGGAGTGTCTTGGAGATGGTTGGTGGTTGTTTTGTAAGAGATTGTGTGTCTATTTATTTTTCTGGTTTCATTGTTGCGTCTCGAACTAGTTTGTATCTATGACGCCTACTTTAGTAATGGTTCAGAGCAACCTGCATATTGACCAAAAAGGGTATCTCTTTCTACACTCTCAAGCTGTTTCAACGGATATATAACACAAAATCTCAAAGCAAAAGGAACCAGCGGCTAATGAAAGCTCCTGGAATAGACAGACGAGCTATATTGTAATAAATGATGTAAAAGATCAATTTTACATTAAGGTTACTGATGAGCCCAGTATATGATCTCTATCGCCTATCGCCGCTCCAAGCTCATGTAAAATCAAATGCTTGCGGGAATCTGAAGAATAACACGCCTATAGCGTCTGACAGGATACGCTCCCTTGCTGTTGGTGACTTGAAGAATAACATGCCACTCTTTATCGACCGAACTAGGCTGTTCTTGTTCCCAACTATTAAGGTTGACGGATATTCTAACTTGAGGGCCCAGAGCAACATTGCTGAAACCAGCTTCATTGACGGCCAGCGTGCCGTTAGTTCCAGATGGCGGTGACAGTGCTTCAACCTTGAAGAATTTCTCGTTCAGACTCGTTAGGAATGTCAGAGCGCACTCGGCGTAGGAGTACCATTCGAACGAGAGACCGGAAGCATCGTCCAAGTTGTCCGTATCATACGACTCGCTGGCGTCCAAGGTGATGGCATCGTTAAGGCTGACGTTGAATCGAAGTGGCTCCAGTCCTGAGGAGCCGTTGATCGAGATGCTTGGAGGGTGAGCGCCGTCTTCAAAACCGTCAACCAGTGTCCATTGCATACGTGCTGCAAAGTCATCCTGGTAAGCATCGCGCCAGCGCCAAATAGTGGCATAATGGCTCCTCCAGCTTCCTCCATTACTGTCGATCAATGTATCAGCCGAAGTCCCGTATTGGTTGATATCCTCATCCTCGGTAACACGCGTATAACGTCCTCCCCAGCCGCCGTACTCAATTCTTCCGGGAATATTAAGACCGTTCTGAATAGTCCAGATAAAGCTCGGACTATCGCCTTCCATCGTGTATATGATCTTGGGATACTCAGCTCCAAGTGGTCCGAGGCGAATGTTGGGGGTAAGCCAATCATCCAGCACTTTGGTCCTGTTTGCAGCGTTGTTGTCGCCCGTAGAAATACCAGTCCATGTACCCATATTGTACTCTCGATAACCATGGACGTTGACGATAAAGAAAACATCAGGCCATTTGACTCTCATATAGGCACCTGCGTCATCTTGATCGGAAATAGAGTATACCCGGAGGCGAGAGCGAAGTTGAGATGCCACACTCTTGGTTTCGGTCTTGTCAATGTGCAGCAAAGCTTGAGCTAGTGTGTTTATTC
This sequence comes from Fusarium sp. MBC 364, assembly GCA_030777805.1. NCBI lineage: Eukaryota > Fungi > Ascomycota > Sordariomycetes > Hypocreales > Nectriaceae > Fusarium > Fusarium sp. MBC 364. The sequence continues at coordinate 49,854 of JAPFSC010000031.1, forward strand.
CGCCCCAGAGACCGAGGTAGAGAGGTTTTTCAGATTCTCTTAATGCCTCGATCAGGTTTCGAGCACCATCGCTAAGTGGCTGCTTGAGAGCAGCTTTGCCATAAGACTAGCAGTGTCAGTTTCTGCGTGCCCTTAGGATTGATAAACTTACAGCCGGACCGGATGACACCTTATCTATCAGATCTTGTGGATCAGGATAAGAATTGTCGGGGTGAACATGTTGATTTAGTCTGTCAACAACCTTGCCGTAGGAGTTAATGATCCTTTTGATCTCCTCGGGATGAGTCTCGTTTCTCAACGACCACGATGTCACAGCGACAATTCCCCTAGTATCTAATTCGTTGGAGTACAGTAAATATCGCACTAAAGACATTGAGTCATCCGGTTCGTTGAGAATGTCAGTAAGTATGAAGGTCCGAACCCTCTCCACCTTGGGGAGAGTTGTTAGGTCCGTGGTAGATCCATGTTGCTGCGGGATGGCAACAACCAGGCAAGCCTGTAGCCAAAGTAAGGTTGAAGCGAAGCGAGTAGCTGACAACTTCATCTTTAGATCTCGCGATTGTCAAAATAAGAGCGTAAGTTTTCCGCGCGATAATGGGATTTATAGGTGTGGTTTTACATGGGCCTCGACAAGACTCCAGTAACGCTCTTTGGACAGCTGGGGGTTACCTCGGCCAACTTGACCACCGACCGGATTAAATTTAGCCAGAGAAATGCCTCAACCCCAAGATCGTCCTTCCATGGACCATGGCACTGGTAAATGAATCTGGGGGATGTCTCGTGGTGATGTAAGTTGCATTCGGAGTGGCTCTAAGTCTAAGCTAAACTGGTATCCCCGCATTCGGATCTGTCTGTGATTCGCTGCTTTCCTACTTTTCCCCGGATGCTTCGTGATACTCAGATTTGCCGGCGAGAATGCCGAAAAGAAATGTCAGCTTGGGACATGGTACTGATGAGACGCGTTCTCGTTCAATCCTGCTGAGATCCCGTGCTGCCCTTCTTCCACTCCCATATAGCTTTACATCAGAACCAGGTTTCAATTGTTCCAAATATGCTCAAGATGATGATCAAAGCCAATTTCATGTGTTTTCCGAGCCCGAGAGAGTCCAAGTTGAAAGTCGGATATGAGGGATTTGGGTTGGGGGAAGTGTCTTGTCTCGATCGACTTTTGCTTTGTCGGTATGCAGATCGATAGAGATGTCTCGTATATGGAGGGGGAAACCCCTTGTATCCATGGAATAAAACAGCTTTGCGAAATATTGGCATGGCCATTAAGCGCGGACGTAGAATGGGGAAAGCTGGCGGGGTCATATTGAGCGTTAAGATTATAGAGTACCGATTGGACCTAAGGTCGAGTTGGGTAAACAATGAAATCTCACAATTCTGGTTAGAGATAGATAGAATATGAATTGAGTCAGTTTCTGGACGTTGTTATCAGAAACGGATATGGCTTTTAATTAATTATTTGGGTTGTAAGCTGATAGGCATCTTCGTATCTTGTATCTGCCGTATTGCGTATTGAGCTCTGACCCATCATTATTATTTATTAAGTTGCTACAGGAAATTTATCTCTGAATAAATTGGAATATATGTACGTGATATTTGATTATAAGAGAAATACCTTTCCGATACATACGCGGTATACTAAGAGCGTGAAATGAGACGAAAGGGTTATGGTATTTGGTTACTCTCGATTGCAGTTACGCATCTGATTTATTTGGAGTTGATTCAGGCAACTGTATTCCCTCAACAGTCTCCATTTCCATCAAATAAACCAGTGATCCCTGGGAAGCCCATCCTCATCTCCTTCTTCGAACATAATCGTCACTGTGATCAAACCACCCGAGAGTCCTATAGCATATACCTTATAGTTAGCTCATCGTAGCTCGTTGGCAAGAAAGAAGTTGACAAAGGTAGAATCGTAAAGCATATCAGGCGATGTCGGTTCATGGGTCCTCAAAAACACAGTGTTGGCTGCGAGTAATATCGGTTCGGCAAAATATTGTGCATCATGTATAGTTGAATATGAGAAGGGATTAGGCAAGACTTACCGTTCTTGATGTTCGCAATGAACAGAATCGGTTTGATGTTGAACTACTTCTATAACTGTACTCTACGGTATACTTATAGTTAATAGCAAAGCACCTTTCCATGCTGACGAACACTGCGACGCTCGTTCCACCAAGATTAAAGAAATTGCAGTAAGCCACGGTGTGACACATCCGGGGAAGCAAGCTACTCTGGTTGTTTCCTCATTTGTCCAGATGGACCGCTGTTTAGATCTTGAAGTTGAGCACCAGCAGGCATTCTATGCGAGCTAGTCACTCATAACCGACCATACCAACATTTAGACCTTCCCATGTACATTTAAGCACTGGAACAGAAAGATTCTCAGCAACAGATATCAATTACAGTTCATAGTTTTAAATTAATACTTCGAAGTAGATACTTGATCCCAGCTATCATACGCTCTGGGTGGTTCCCCAAGTAAGCCAATTCACTGAGTAGTAGCCTGTACTCGCCCGAAGTTAGAACAAACTCGTGTCGGCTAAAGCTGTACCCAACATCCCGGTTCAGCCCTACAACAAACGCCGGGTTGCTCGGATGTAGTCGAGACGATACAGAATGATACAAAATGAGTCATAATGAGTGTTCCCCTTCAGGCATGTCAAATTAGAGCATGTTGCACAGCATATGATTCGTCTACTTGCAACATCATCGATAATGGATTGGATTCGCCAAATTTAGATAGAATGATGGAAGATATATAAAAGCTTTCAATTTGCACATTTTGTTCTTTGCCGCTAGCTCTATGCATCTGGTGCCTTGCTCCTCTATTATCCCGAACAGCATTGACCCGCTCGTCGCCACTATCGTCCTGCAAATGTCGGCCCGAACGATCTCGAGAGTTACCCACCATTATCTCGGCTCGACTATGAACTGATGTTCAACACAATAGCAAAATCGCGCCATTTTTTGTCCTCTGATGAATGAGTTGTTCATGCTGACCGGATTTCCCAAAGTTCACGTCCTGTGACTGGCAAACTTGGGCTTGGCATCTTGGTCAACTGCACCCATGCTCTACCCGGTCCATAATTTCTGCGAGGACAGTCTCCGTCGAACCAACAGGTCATATATCACAAATCAAAGAAAGAGATTGGTCAAATACAATGTCATCATATATCATTCAATCGCTATGTGCTTGCTACATAATATCTATACCCAGTTCCATCAATGCATATGTTTAAATAGAGTTATCACCGCACGAGAAAGTGCCCCGGATCTTGCTCGAGTCGTTGGCGAAAATGTTCAACAATTCCGTAATAGAAGACCAGAGACCACCGCCATTCATAAACAACGACTGCACAATAAGCAGTCCATTGACGATGCATAGAGCAATCTTCTTCCAGTTTTTGGTATACTGGCCCTTGTTAATATGGAACCAGAAGATGGCACTGAGGCCGAAAGTGAACCAGGCAATCGTGGTCGCGGAGGAGATAGAGAGAATAGAGTCGAAGATGGGAATGGCGTTGGAAATAACAAAGACGATGATCCAGTACAAAGTCACGCAGATGACCCAGACGCTCCAGGACTTGACGCTTCGGTCGGTGACTTGGTGGGTGGACTTGAGTCCTCGCATAGCAACAACGTACATGTATTTGATGCCAGTGTGTCCTGAGAGACTCGGGTTAGTTTGGGATTGACTTAGTTTTAGCTTTTCAACTTACCGAAAGCCATGGCGGTAGCAAAAACACAGGGCAGAACAAGTCCGTATGCGACCTTGGCAGCAGTTCTAGGCGCGGACCCCAGAGCGGGGGATGTCGTATAGTCACCGGCGAGACAATAAATAGCAACGGCGACGATAGTGTACAGTGTAATGGAGAAGCATTCAAGGCAGGCCAAGGCCATAGGGAAGTCTCGGCTGGGGTTCTTCATCTCGGCCATGTAAGAAACGAAGCTGATATTTCCTGCATAGGCGTAGCAAATCTTAAGACATGCGTTGAGACCTTGGCGGAAAGTCGGGTTGCCGATAACTTGGATTTCCCTTTCCCAACCAGGAGGTGCTTGGGCAGGTGATGAGAAACCCAAGCTGATCATAACAGTAAGAGCGGCAGCTAAGATACTAATCGTCGAAGGGATACCGGATTGGGAGACGAATTTGACGGTTCGAGGAAGACACAATACCCAGCACGCCACAACAGCGATGATAACGAAGCTGACAGTGCAGAGAGAGTGGTTGCTAAGTGTGTTGAACGCGACAGACAATGTTACACTTGCAGAAGCACAAGTCATCATAACCTTGATCATCAGACCAATACCGGCAATAATTTCAAGAGGTCTTCCACCAATGATACCACACATGTCGACGACATTGACGACATGAGGGTACTTTCTGTAGAATTGGAGGAGTTCGTAGGCAGTATAGGCAGAGAGAGATCCAAGACCGATGATGGCAATGACGCCGGGGACGACACCGAGAACTTGAAGACAGCCAGGAAGAGACAGGACACCAAGCCCGACTTGGTTGGTGATGAGGACGAAGACGGTATCCCACTTTCCGAGGGTTCTGTAGTTCTTGCCGCCTTGGTTGAAGATGTTCTGGACGGGCTCGTCGGAGTGTTGTTCCTTGGAAGCTAGGATATCGTCGCCGGCATCGTTGATGGTGTTGATCTCGTTACCGTCGATGCCGCGGATAGACGCAGGACGATGGTGGTTGTCCTGGCCCATGTCGGGCTGCGCCTTTGTCGTCTTGTCCTCAGTGCTCATGATATGGAAGAAATGAAGAATGATCCAAGGTTATAACAATCACCAATAGCAAAGAGACACAGAACAAAAGACTCGGGTCGGTCGCGCAATTCTTATATACATGCGCCAAGAAAAAGGTCTCCAGATGTTTATCTGGTTCCGAGTGGATTGCCGAGAATCTCGTTATCTAACATGGTACTCTGTAGGTAAAAGATGAAAAGTGAGAAATAAAGCGGTATATCGTGGAGCCCCATGGGGGAACGAGAGTCTCTCACGTAAAAGTTAGCAAATCGTCCAAAACCATCAGGTCATGAAAATATCCAACCGATGAAAAGACTGGGTCCACAACTTGTTACGTTATATTGACAGCGATCTTTGCTGGAATGGAAATAAGGGCGAGATATCCGTTTTGAACCCTGCAGATGTAGAGATAAGAGTCAATTGAGAAAAGGAATTGATATCTGTCTCCCCGACTCACTGACTACCAGGCCATTGAACTTGTGTCTTGATCATGTCAGGTGTCGTTGAATTGAGGCTCTTGGAGGCTCGTCACCTCTGTCGGAGAAAACAAAATGGCCCAACAACCCATGCGGCTAAGACCGACGCCAAGGGTACAAGCTTAAATTTTGCCTATTGAGTTTTTTGCTCCGTTGATGGTACGACACAGTTTGTTTTCCGTTACGCGAAAGATAGCTTGTTTTGACACATGCATTCAGTATTTTGTGGAGCAGACGAGTCGGTATCTGTTGATCAAGGGCGTGTTGAGGTGCCGGAATATCCGACACCGGTCCGAGTATCGATAATAAAGCTCTTGTCATTGGAGAATTGGAGATTGTATTGTAATTTTGCAAGTCACCGTGGTGAATCTGACGAGTCTGGCAACGTGAAGCCATCGTAACATGTTTATCGGCTCGGAGGTATTGTCGGCCGAAAATTGATGGACTTAAAAAGTGCCGGTGGAATTATTCAATTATTCCCGTTTATCTTGTAAAAGTCCCGCGCCACCTGGTATTAAAACTCAATTGTCTTCCACATCCCTCGTATCCATGGGTCGAATCGAGGTTGGCGTGGCCACTAGACAACCAGGATCTGCAAATCTTACATCCCACAGACCGGACATGTCCAACACAGCAATCTCTGGCATGCATCATCATTCTAGCAAAAGCACGCTCGCCTCGTTGATTGGATCCTCGAATCTCCAGCTGACTCGCTCCTCCATATTGGAGAAAGAGAGCACATTGTGGGGATGGTTGGGGAAATGAGGGGGAAAAGAGACATCAAAGTCTGTGCACTGAGTTTCTCTTACTCAACCTCCGGGTTTTTCTCTTGACCGTCTTCAAATCGTGGGGATATTCTTGTCTTGGCGGTCATTTAGACTTCTTGGAGTGGATGAAAAGAGTAATTCTCTCCGCATCAAAACGAATGCCTGGAACGGGTTGTCTGTCGCGTCGGGTCTGGGGAAATGACTGATATTACAGCGACGCCCCCTCCCTTCTTCCCCCATGGATGTTGGGGGAGGGAACTTCCAAGGCATTGAAATTGGGGACTGCGACATCTCGCTAGTTGATTACTTGACATCACTTTACCTTGGCAGTGGCCGTATTATCCCGACTTCACGGTTGGAGTAAGCAAACGCGTGTTATGTAAAACGTGTAGTTTTATTTACAAAGATCATCTTCTATATGTGCACGATGAAATAAATCTTATATAATAGACGACACCATTCTCTACTGACACTTCCAGCTGTCAGGATCCTTGGGGTCTCCCTTGCGGTCCCAGACGTTGCGGTATGGGTAGCGACAATGTCTACGCTCATACTCAAGCTTGCCATCAGGGGCACCGTTAGCGAAGCGCTGGCCTGTAATGGTGTCGGGGGCAACACCCTCCTCAACCCACTTCACGATGGCCTTGAGGACGTTGTTCTCGGCGGTCTTGCCACCCAAGTTGGCCATGTTGTTTCCAATACGGTTTGCGCCATCGCCACCAGAGCAGTGGCCACAACCGCTGATGCGGAAGTATCGGTAGAACTCGTCCAGCTGGGTGCTGTTCAGGCCCATGGTGCGTGAGACGTGGTCGTAGTACTCCATAGAGTTGTCGGAGCTGATGAGACCGTCTTGAAGACCGTGCCAGTGGAGAATCTTAGATCCACGCTTGCGAAATTTAGACAGGTCGCCTTCCCAGGTCTCGACGTTGAAGGGGTTGACTTCAGAAGCCTTTTGGTAGTCGTTGGGTCCGATCTGGTCGGGGGACCACTTGGTGTCATTCCAGATAACGTACTGGAACCATTCTGTAGAGTAAGGGAAGGGTGTCTCGCCAATAGCAAAGCCGAAACCAGCATCAGCACCAGGGGGAATGCGAGGGTAGATGTAGGTTCCGTTGTTGCCGTACAGAGGAGAGAAGACCTTTCGAACGGTCTCAATCTTGGGACCGGTCAGACAGTTCTTGGTCTGGCCCTTGCTGCAGATGAGAACCTCGGGACGGTAGTTGCAGAGGTTAGGATCCTCGAGAATACCATCCTTGACACCGTCAAGAGGCTCATCGCACTGCACGTGAACACTCTTGTGAACCATCTGCCACTCCTCCGGACTCAGGTGGGTAGGAGCTCCGGGAGGACCAGTGATGCCCCAGAAGCTTCCGGATCGGGACTGCAGCCCGTTGAATCGCATGGCGGGAGCACCGGCGACGATGCCATCAAAGTCCTCAGGGAAGCTCTGCGCCTCCTTCCATCCTTGTCGTCCACCAGTTGAGCAACCAAGATAGTAAGACTTGGTGTGCTTCTTTCCGTAGAACTTCTTGATGATGTCTTTTCCAAGAACAGTACCAGTGTGTACAGAGCGGTAGACGTAGTCCTCCACAACACCAGAGTTCTTATACATGGCCGTGGCTGAAGTACCATTGTGACCATTGTTGGCGCCAACGGTAGCGAAACCATTGCCAACACCGTACGCAACATCCGAGTACTGGATGCATCCAGCCATTCCTCCATTACCAGTGCTCAAGAATCGACCAGTCCAGTTAGAAGGCAGCCAAGCCTCGAGGGTCAAGTTGGAAGTGGGACCTGTCGTGACGTGCATGGCCACGCGACAGATCTCAACGTCTGTGACCTGGCTCTTGGGGGTACATGTTGGGTGGTTGTCAGGGAATGTGATGTTTCCACCAGCAGGCACATGCTCAGTGAACCAGACCTTGGTGTTTGGCAGTTTCAGCGAGGTCCTGAAACTGGCGCACTTGGCAGCAAAGTCTTCCTCCTTGCCTGGTGCCGCAGCAGCCAGACCCGAGACAAGACCCGGTAGTAACAAATTGGCGCGCATGTTGTAATTCGACAAAGAACAAGTATCGCTAGACAATGCTGGACAAGACTGAACCAGAGGGAAAGGGATCAACAAGTAGTAGTACTTCATTATATACAGCACGGCGCATAAACATTTAACGCAATGCAATCCCTGCGTTTTGCGGGGGAATTTTGTTAAAATGAAATTGTCGGTGATCTTTCCCCAGATGGGCTGCGCTAAGGGGGAAAAACAGCGGCAGTTACAGCGGGACAGTCAAGAAAGAGGAGGTGCCTGAAACCTCGGCTTGCTAGACTTGGACTTAGATCCGGGGTAGTCTGTTCAGATTGAGGGGATCTTTGCGAAGAGCATAAATGATAGACCTTGGTAGATCAGTATTTCCAGTTCTGTCCGGAATAATTTATTTGAAGATTGAGTTTTGAGATGTCAGGGTATTTTATCATTGCGATTGGCTTTGGTGCAGATTGGGTTTACTAGTGAGCACGCTGTGAACTGACTTTGTTGATGCCGCTTCCAACGTTGAACTAAGAACAAGGGTATCCGGGTAATAGTTCGGTGTTAATGGAAGCTTGGTCTCTCTAAGAGGCGTTGCATTTCCGCTTCATTTTATTAGTTTTATGACTACTGACGTCTTTACTATAGGTACTTTGGATCATTAACACCACACTCCCAGAACAATGACAGCATTCTTGTGAACGCGACGTGACTTGTTTCGAGTTTAAAGACAATCGTCCATTTTAACGTTCACTTCCATTCAAGGTCTAGCTAGCTGTCGACATGAAATCATCGTCGTTTTAAGCGTGAACAAAGTTGCATTTTCTTCTTCGACCTCAAAACATTGTTTATATGTCATTTTTAGCGGCATGTCATACCCCAAGGGGGTCTAATTGCACCGTCGCACGCTCTAGCCTCATTACATCGGCATAATCGCGGTGGTGACTCTGGCCAGGATCCCTTGTTCTTCACATGGTGCCCATAGACCACGGTGATTCGAGATTCGGCATCCCAGCCAAACTTTCTTCCTAGCAGGCACCGTTACAGTCAGGCAGGACCATCTTTCCGTTATGTCAGCTATCGATCCACGGAAACACGTGTCGGCTCAAAGAAAAACTTACCTGCCACATGTCGATAACGACATACTTGCCCTTGGACTCAGCAGGTGGCCTTTGCAAAACGCCCACAGCAAGGATGTAGTTCAACCAATCGTAATCGGGATGGCCAGCTTGAAACGTCCCTCTCAGTAGCGTTCGTCCGTCTGGCTGTGTAGGACCCTGAGTCTGGATATAAATATCAACACCATCATCGGTTCTGAGATTATATCGGGTGTCAGGGAAGAAGATGCCCTTGGTATCCGTGAGACCCCAGTCGGCGCCCAAGTTGGACACCGTTCCTGACATTCGAGGACCCTTGAAGGTTCCGCCAGTGATGGGAATCACCACGCGGCTACCTTGGTGGTAGTCACCAATCGGCCAGCGCTCACCGAGGGTTGCGTTGACGGTGTAGAGGAATTCGTATGAGGGAGTTCCCATTAGTTGGGATGCTCCGAGGACTGCATTGCAGGCGAGGACGAAGGGAGTAAGGAGTCTCATATTGGCGGTATGTACAAAAAGACTGCTTGCCCACCACATAGCCAATGCCTTATTGTAGCCATTCTTATACCTTCGCTGTGCCCCAGATCGCCAAGTCGATCTAGCGATACACCTCGGTGATGCTCATGGAGAATGGAGATCGACCCAATGTGAGGGGTTATGCACCCCGCATTCTGGTCGGCAATTGACCCGGCACACTCCATGACTTGCAAACGGTTCTTCATCTTGACTGATTGAGTTTAGAGTAAGGGTTTGTGTTTACCCTGGCTAAATCGGATAGATCTCACTTGACGTCATGACTCGGCCGAGTAGATGCTGGTTGGGACGAAACGAGGTCCATCATGCAAAGCTGCAGCCGGTCATCTCTGCCGACGAAATAAAACCATCTCATTCATTATTGAAAAGGGTTGCAGAGTTCACTTGGAATGGTATTCAAGGTCAAAGTCAAGAGTTTAGAGATGTAGCTGGTATGCGATTTCTCGATCCTGAGATTTGTTGTAGCTGTATAGCTTCTGTTGTGTCTTGTGTCATGAGTTCTGATCTTCTTCGTGTATGAACATAGATATATCATGACTCTCGTCCATCCAGGCCGTGCCTTTTGCCTCTACTGTCCTCCCAGCTTCGTTCATCTGTCGCCACATAGCAGCTTTATCCGCCTGCCCCGTTGTACCCTCCCAAGTCCGGCCCTTGAGGTGTCTCAAGCATAACGTCTTTCCCCCATCAGGGTAGTATAGCCATGTAGCCCATTTCTTCCACTACATCATGTTAGACATCTCTTGCAACGAGACACCAATATCAAACTCACCAGTCCTTCTTTCATCTGGGCACGAGCCCTTTGTCCAATCTTATCCTCGATAAAGTCTCCCCTCAGCATCGCAAGTCGTGTAGGGAATACACGCTCCAGATAATGTGCCGTTGACGCAAGATGAGGTTTGTCGTGCCAGAAATACATCGGTGTCAAAGGTATCTTAGTTCCAGGATATGACGGTGCTTCATATTCACGAGTAAGAGCTGCTGAGGTATCGCGTAACGTAGGATATTCCGATACTATCGCGGAAGTAGCGTATGAGAGCATGCGCACAGCAGCTAAACAGACATATTTGACGGGTGCTTCTGTGTCTGATTCGTGCGTTTGCATGATCTGAAGCAGAGGCTGAATGGGAAGATCCGCGGTTAGAGCCCAGTCATGCTGCTGGACCCAGACGTGCGGAGTTTGGATAATTCGCAGGGCTGACCTGACTGCGAGGCCAAAGCCAAGACGCCTTGATGGTTCTATGAAAGTAACTCTTTTATCGATTGTGTGGGATACTGAGTAGTCAACTAGGTTTTCATGCTTGGGGCTTCCATATTCTGCAGTTGTATCCTCTTTAATAAAGGCAGTATTAGTGGCATCTTGGTGATATCGTCCGAGTATCAACTGTTTGACATTCTTCTTATAAGCCTCAAAGTCGGATGCCTGACTGGGCGTAACCTGTCCCTTCTTCAATCTCGCAATCGGAACGATCTGATCGAAGCCATCAAACACAACAACAACATTGCATTGTATCAACTCTGGACAGTGTCGATCAAACGACTCCAAAATTGTTGATATGAGCTCTGTTGAGGGTGCAGACGGTGTCGGCGAAGTGGTGATGATGACGGTAAGCAGGCTTCGCACGGTCGCATCTTGTGTCATGATGTCAGGTAGTGTAGGCAGTCGGCGACGCCCAAGACTAGCATTTACCCTGTACTTTGGGCTTCGTTTGAGATCCAAATCTGAGTCAAATGGTTAGGTCAGGGTCTGGCGGTGAAGCGAAGCTCAGCTCGTGGATGGCATGTCATGGGACGGGCCGCTGCTTCGCTTCTGACGTGGAAAATTCTGCGCTTGGATTGCATGGCGCGAAGTCTATGGATGCCCAACCTTGTGTCTACAAGAGTTAATTGTGCTCAATCCAATTGAGCGCAATTAATCTGCTCCTCTCAACCATGATCAATGATCAGTACTACAATCGTAAAACAAAATTCTTAAGATACGGGAACTTTAATTAATTGATGGCAGGAAGTGGAATGGCATGTTTAGACGCGACGCATAAGGTCACACTGTGTTGCACAGTACCGTGACGTGTAACCTTGAGTGCATGCATAAGACTCAATCCAAGAATCACCAAATGCTCACTTACCATCCATCAATTAAAAAAAGCTCAACGGCTGGCTAAGCTCAATGGACAAATAGCAAAACACTAGATTGAAGCCAAGCGACGTTTCATCTTAAATTCCCTGGCAGGAATCACGTTTATCTGGAAATAACCTGCTTTATCTCATTTGCCCAGCCACCAACCTTTCGAGTATCTGCGTTACAATCACTGGGCGCCAAGCAGAGACAATAATGCATGGAGCCGTAATGTTTCAGTAGAGTCCATACGAGAGAAGGAACGTGGAGCAATAGAAAACACCTAGAAAATGTACCCAATTCGATGCATCTTTAGTCTGTCTCTTCATTGAAGAAATGTCATTCAATTATGGGTAAAGATCAGGAATTGGCGTCATTCAGAGGGAAAGCCCAATTAACACTGTACTACAATTGGGCGGCTGGGGTGTTGTCTACAGTGGGCCATCCGCCAAGTCAGTACCTTTGACACCCCTGAAAAGCCTGGACTGGACCTGACCTGGATGGATGGCATTGGATCCCAACCACGGGATAAAAAGAAAAGGGCAGAACAGAAAAGAGAGAGCCAACCTCGCCCATTTCCAGCCATCGCGTTTCTGATCTTGTAACTAAAACGAGAATCGGGCCCAGGAGATAGACGCTGGTCATTTTTTTTTCTCTTCATTCCTTTCTCTTGTCTTGTCTCGTCTCATCTCGTCTCGTCTCGTGCTAAGACAAACGCTTCTCCATCACCGCTTTTCTCTCTTTCTGTCTCCCCGCACTCTTCAGTACATACAAACAACACAATGGACATGGCAACAATGGCGGCTCCTCACCAGCCGAGATACAATCTCGAGGATCCTGGCTCTGGCTTCGAACCTCGTAATGCCCGCGACGCTCGCGAAGCAGCTCGTGCTGCGCGAAACGGCCAGAGCCCGCGATACAGACGCCCTCAATCTCCCGACGGGCTCGACGAGTACCGTTTCCAGAGTGAGGAGGGCTCCGAGATGCGCTCTCCCACTTCTGACGTGGCATTGCAGGACGCCATGCTCGCACAAGCACAGCAGCAGCAACAGGTGAGCTTTTCTTTTCTCTCATTTCGCTATCTATTTCCTCTCTCTATCTCTTCCCCTGCGCCGCTAGAGAAGAACGGCTCTAGTCTGAGCAACATTGTTTCTCCGATTCTTCTCTGTTTCCCCCTGAAAATAAAAATAAAATTAACTTTTTGGCTAAAAGCGTGTCGTTCCGGTTGGTCAGGTTGCGCGAAACGCCGGGCAGCGCAGACAACCACCTCCAGGTCAACAAGGTCCAGGTCCCAACCTCAACATCAACGGTCCCCGCGGTCCTCAAGGTCAACAACCTATGCCTCAAACATACAACGGCCCTGGTGCAATGGACGGTCAGCAACAACCCAATGGCCCCCGAGAGGGTGGCCGCTACAGACGTCAATCGCGTCGCACTTCCGACTCTGGCGGATCGCATGCTGAATCCCCTACGCGACCAGGCCCCAACACTCAGCAGAGCCGCATGTCTCAATCCATGGCCTCAGAGCAGCACCAGCAGCAGCGCCGCGGAGTTTCCCCCGACCGATTGAACGTCCCCGGCCACGACATCAGCCGCCTTCAGAGCCCTAGCATCCAGAAGAGCGTCCTCCAGCCCCTCGAGAAGAAAATCCACGAGTACGATCACCTCATGCACGAAGCCCAAACACAGATGGCCCAGCTCGACGAGGAGCTCCGCGCCCTACAAGAACGTCGCCACGCCGCCGAAGCCCGCTTCATCGAGGCCAAGACCAAGCACGACGAGTACGAGCGTCAGCACGAAGACGTCGGTCGCGCTCTGCGAGGGGAACTCGTTAACCAGGCACCCCCGGCCCCCGCTCCGGCCCCCGCAGTTCGCCAGCCACCCATGCAGCGAATGGACAGCATGGACAGCTTCGACCAGCGACCCGTCAGCCAGCAGAGCTCCTTCCACCAGAAGCCCAAGAAGAGTGGCATGCTGCGGATGAGCCTGTTCAACAAGAGCAACTGACGGCGCAAGAAGGGTTGAAGGGTTATGAATTTATGCGATAATGAACGAAACATTCGGTCGGAGAGAAAAAATATGAACGGGACGGCCTTTTATGTGGTGCTTTTAATTACGGGTGGTTTCTTGTTTAATTTTCTGTTTACGGCCATTCTCTGGACCTTTTACTTGGAATTACATCTTCTTAATACAATTTGGATGTACATAGATTAAGGGGCCTTTCGACGATATCGCAGCATTGTCCACTCGCGGAAAGAGTGCGACAGAGTACCGATGGGAGCTACACAGTCGATGCTCATATACCACATGATCTTTGGGGACAGAGTGGCACTCTTACATTAACATAACCCTAGTACCCATTGCAATAGCCTATATCGATCCTGTCAAGAGCGCATTGAAGTTGTCTTCATTTCTTGCGCAGTACCAGAGACAGCTGCAATGCGCTTTTGACAACATTGACGCAGGCTATTGCAATACAGACAGGGCTTGTTACTAAAGTAATCCCAGAAATATTAGTTAAATTAATTGCATTGCATATCTTATTGTTACGCTGATGGATTGACTGTCTGAAAGCTCGTTTCTGTATACGCTGATGGACCTTACGACACGAGGCGATGACGTCAATGAAACTCCAGAGATTCGCGACAAAGGTAGAGTCGATCATCGCGCCCGACAAGACACCGTTACTGCTACGGACTATGATAATAAGCGTAACAGGATGACACAAAACCGACATTTGCTCCGTACTGTACACGATACGACCGCTTTTTCTCGAATGACAGGATCCCGGGTAGTGTCCCGTCTCCGCGTGCCGACCATTGCAATGCTGTGCAATTGAGTTTGGGAAGCCGCTTTCTACTTTCTACCAGGCCCTTTTGGCGCAGTACTAATTGTAACCCTGCATTTCCGGAATCAAGGGTCCAAGACTCCCGAGGCGATGGACGCGTACTGTATCTTACCAAGACATGTCTCGGTGTGCAAGATTGCTACCCTGTACTTGCGTATCTCCATGCCGTCCGGACGGTTTGTGAGAGTATTGCGCGTAAAAATGCGAAGGCGTCATGATAAGATGCAAACTAAAATTCTCGCGAGTCAAGTTATCTCACGGGATCTAACCTCAGTCAGGAACACTCCCGAGGATTCACCTGCGGGAAGCAAATGTCATTTCACATCAAGATCTTTTTGGCATCACGGATAACGCTCCCCGGCACTAAATCCTCTTGGACCCCGTTTAAACTGCCTTATGAGGCTACAAACTCTCAACTATTGAAGTCAAAGAGATGACTGTCTTGAAGTCCATTCATTATAATCTCCGGTTCCGTTCTCTTGACGGAAATCCCGTAGCAAGATGCCAACGGAACGCGGAACAAGCGCTGTAGATCTGGACGTGGGGGTAAAGATTGCGAGGATGTCATTGGCTGCAATTTCTACAGTGGCTGATCTGCTGTCCCGCGTATCAGTTTAGCCCTTGTAATTCTGTCGGCCGACCGTTGCTTCTTTAAATCATTCCGAGCCCTGTCTAGAATTGAGGCCTAATCAATCTTCAGCAGGTGAAGAAGTTGCCAGCTCTTATGCATGCATTCGGACGGACGTAACCACTTTGGCTCAGCTGTGAGCTAAAGTGCTGTGCTGTGCTGTGTGGCAGGGCCTGGCCCAATGTTATAGTGGCTGATCCTATCGCCACTTTAAAGCAAACCAAACAGTCAACAAGATCGTTTCATGACAAGTCGCACAATTAACGGTGATTATCTCAATGACTCTCGAAACAATCGTTTCGCTATTCGGCTCTGTTGCCGAATGTTGAAGCCGTCATGTTTTATGTATGTCTGGAGATCTCCGAGAACGCAACAGCCTCGCGACTGTAGCGAGAGCTGAATCCGCCCCATTGATGATGCCCATCGTCAATTGCTGCCCCTGGCCCCTGAGAATAGAGACGGAATGTTGTCGATCCGGGAATATGTGACATTCAGAAGTAACGAAACAAGGAAGGTGAATAGATCTGATCTACATCATCCCTTGGCCGTCTTCTGACTCTTTTCATCTGACTCTGAATGCTTTTCTTCATTAGGAAAACCATTCATTGAGGCTTGCTCTCAGCCACGTGGAAACACAAGATGATCACCCCTGGCACACAAACGACTGCAGTCGTGCCGTCTACCGACCAATCCTTTGCTTGGTTAGATACATGAGACGAATGCCTGATTCATTTCCAAGGATATCACCCTCCAGCTTCTAGTCTGAGCGTCAGAATAACGGACCTTCCGTGATGACTCGCCCCGCAAGTTGGTGTCTTTAGCGCCTGTGCTGATCAGCTTCTAGTGTCGCCATTCATCCGTCGCTAATTCCCGGTATGTAGCGACTCGTCACTCATTGATCAATGCATGTGGATGTCGTCTATCATTTGTGCACAGCTGAGACGCCGGTGCTGCAGATATGGATACATAAATGCCCCGTGAGCGGCCCCACGATTCATGGATGGTCCCTGAAGTGTGGCGGCGATTTACCTTATGCTATAGACTGTGGATTGTTAGGTCCCTTAAAGAGTCTGCAGACCCCATTGATCGCGGTCCCTTCGTGCATGAATCCTTTTAACTTTTGGTCTTTGTGTTAGCAACCATGGGGAGCCAAGCCGACTTCGTCGCTGAGGCGTTCACATTACTATCAATTGGCATCCTTATCATCTTCCTACGAACATACGCACGATTACGACAGGTCGGAATACGGAACTTTGAGGCTGATGACTGGCTAATGCTACTGGTCATCGTGCCATACACGATCGAGACGGCTCTTGCATACACTGTCGGCGCGCAGTTCCATGGATTGACGAACAGTGGTATGACAGATGAGGAACGCAAGGCTTTGTCACCGGACAGTGATGAACATGCATGGAGGGTTGGTGGTTCAAAGATCCAAGTTGCCGGTTGGGTTATGTATTCTTCGGTGCTCTGGCTTGTCAAGACAGCGCTGTGCGCTTTCTACTTTCGACTCACGGTATGTAATAAGTCTGCCACATAAGAGTCATTACTGACTATCCTAGGCCGGCCTTGCGGGTTACAAGATACGGATCTATGTTGGCTTTGCATTCATTGCCGCGACATACATTGCCATCATCTGCTGCATTCTCTTCAGCTGTCGGCCATTTAACCACTTCTGGCAGATCTATCCTAATCCAGGCAGTGCGTTAAGAACCTCACTCAATTGCGAAGAGGCCTGCTGACCAGCTATAGACTTCTGCCAGCCAGCCTTGTCAAAGATTTACATCTTTGTTATTGTCTGCCTCAACATTACCACCGACATCTACCTGCTAGCGATCCCAATTCCCATGCTATGGGGAGCCCGAATCCCCAAAGTCAAGAAATACGGCTTATTGGTCCTGTTCTCCGGCGCTGTCTTTGTCATGGTCGCGGGATTGTTGCGATGCTTCCTCATTCTCCAGGTACGTACCCCAGCCTCCATTCAACAAACTCGGTACTGACAGACACAGAACCCTGACACAGGTCCCGAAGAAGGCGCCTCATGGGCCGTCCGAGAATCCTTCGTCGCCGTAGTAACTTCCAACCTTCCCAGCACGTGGGGCTGGATGCGCCAGAAACTCAAACCCCTCTTCGGCTCACTCTTATCCTCGAACAACGTCAGCTCAAAATACAAAGGTGCCGAACCTGGAAGCATCATGCTAGGCGACGGGCGGGGTTCAGGCTGGAGGAGTCGTAGTGGTCGGGCAGACAACGGATTAGCCACTGTGAATTCCGAACATAATGTTTATATCCACGGTGGAGGTGACGCCAGCTCGGATGAGATTATTCCTTCGATGCGGGATGGGATTAAGAAGGATGTTGAGTTTACGGTGCAAGAATCTGAGCCACGAAGATGAGGGGTTGAGCAGAGAGGTTGAAGTGTGATTTTTATATACCCAATAGAATGCTAATGTATATTTTTGAGTTTACCATTCTTGGAATGCACTGATCCAATTCGTGAAGCAGGATAGGATGATCTGACCGTCTACTGGAAGACGTGAGTGGGCAGCTGCTTTCCATTCTCATCAAACCGCTTGGGAATGACGTTGAGAATACCATCGATATCCCGGGGCTCATAATCCAACAGGGACGAACCCAAATTAAGCACATCAAGCCCAGAATTCTCAATGATCCATTGCGCACACATATCCATTCCAGCAACAGCACCACCAGAGGTCCAAATATTTCCATCGATAATCCACTTCTTCTCATCTGTCCATTTGACATTGGGAAACTTCTGCTTCATAAAGGAAACGGCACCGTGATTGATAGTGGCATTCCTGCCATCCAGGACACCCGCCTGTGCAGCGAGCATGGCTCCAGTGCAAGTAGTGAGAAGCAACTTCCCAGCAGCAACATGTCGTCGAATGAACTCTGCGTACTTGGGATCAAGCTCAAATGTGCTGGGATCAGGACCACCCAGTAGAAGTATGTCAAGCTCGGGGCATTCTTCCACTGTGGTTGTCGGTAGGAAGGATAGTTTGCGGGCGATGGTGACAGGGTCCTGGTTGAGACCGATGAAGTGAAAGTCGAAGTCTTTGGCGCGAGACATTGCGTCAGCGTCGACTTCCATCATGGGCTGGCACATTTGTAAATACTCTTTGCTACATGAGTTGAAAACATCGATGGGACCAATGACGTCGAGCGCCTGGAAGTCGTAGAGAAGAGTGCCAAATTGGATAGGAGCCATGATGGAAAGTTTGGAGTGGTAAGAAAGATGAAGTGTATGTTGTTATGAAGATTGAGAGCGAAAACATACATTCAGTAGACCTTATATAGTTGGGGAGACTCCGGCACCCGACATAAATAATCATTTTAAGGACACAGAAGGCATTGTATATATCCGAGGGCATTCGGAACTTAGACGATCCTTGTCGTCGCAGTGGATCTTGTGTCAAGGGTACCGACCAGTGAAGAGGCCGCTGTGCCTTAAATGCCCCTGTCGAAGTTTCGGCAAGATCTAATGCCGTAAAATCAGGAGCCGAAAGTCCATGAACCTCCGGACCATAATGAATTAACTCAAGACCAGGTCGAATTTTGTTCCTGTATGTGTGGGCTAGCAACGTCGAAAACGGTTTCGGACCCGACGTGTGGTTTAGTATAACGGCTTCCAGATGGAGAATACAAGCTAAAACTGGAGGATGTGGACAACGAAATGGTGGGAGTCCAATTTCCGATAGACGTCATGATTCTGGGAGGAACTCGGTGTATTGAGTGCGGACTTTCATATGTCCGAATTACCACTGAGTGAACCACGGATGGTTTTGTTAGTTGAGATTCTGGTGATATCACGACTCATAATTCCTGACATGGCATTGGAAGGATGCGATATGCAGATGAGGGGTATCGTACGATTAATGATACTCGAGCAATCATCATTGGAGTCTCTTCAGATATTAAGTCTTATGAAGAGAGAGAAGCTCACTGTTTAGAGGCTGAAGTGAGATAGGCTTCAAGCCTGCTTCGCTCTCCCCTATCCAGATAACGGTATTCGTGAGAGTCAAAGGTTTATTTTGCCACTCATGGGACCCCCACGAGGGCAATCGAGTTCATAAATAACCGTGCCATCCTCTCTCCCTTCCTTCTTCGATCATCTTCTCACATCGAATCTACCAATTGACAAGATGGTCTCTCTCAAGCTTCTCGTGGCCTTCATGGCTACCTCGTCCAGCCTGGCTCACGCCGTTACCAAGGAGGACCCTGACTGCTTTACCAAGTGTGCGGTAAAGATCACCAGCATTGATGGCTACGAAAAGGATTGTTCGAACTTTGCTCATATGCATGGAAACACGCAAGCATACCCTTTTACCCTAACAACATCATCATATCTAACACATGTTTAGGGCTGCTCGGTACCACGGCTCGGTCCCCGAAAAATATGAGGATATTTGCTGGGACTTGATCGACTTTGCCAATGCGTGCTACTGCCTTCCTTCTCTGCAGAATAAACGCCCCGATGAGGACGATAGGAATGTCCGATGGAAGCCCAAGAACGACGAAACGAACAAGGCCGAAGATGACAAGGAGAAGAAGCCGAAGCTGAACAATAAGGACAGGGCCGAAGACTTCAAGTTAAAGAAGCCCAAGTTTGATGACCAGGGCAAGGCTGCCTACTGGGAGGGCAGGAGGCCCAAGAAGACTTTCCCCGAAGACAGAGTCGATGAATACATGGAAGACAGGGCACGTTACTTCAACAAGAAGAAGCCTGAATGTCCCAAGGGGAAGGGTTGTGATTGTGACAAAGATTGTCCCAAAGAGGAAAGTGCTGGTGACAAGGAAGAAAAAACAGAGGAAGACAATAGCCGCAACAACCAAGAACTCGACCAGGTTGCTGCCGCAGATACTCCAACTCCAACACCCACAATCATAACAGGAGAGTTTAGAGTGGTCGCGCAGACTGTCACCGAGCAGCAGACGGAGACAACAACAACCACTGCCTTTGCTACGATTACAACAACCAACTCTACCACAATCACCACAACCAATTCCACTACAGTTACCACAACAACAACCACTACCCCTACAGGCACAGCGTCTACAATCCCTTTCATCCTGGGTGACCCCGCAACATGCAATGCTCCAGGATCATGTAGGCTTCCGTCATCCCCATGTGGTCCTCCTGACTCGCCCTGCTCTTGTTGGGCCATTTCAGAGGGTCATAATCTCTGTATGCTTGAGACCAATTGTACGGGTCTCCAGCAGTGCTCATCCTCGAGGAACTGCCCGGCGGGACAGATGTGTTTCACCAATACTTGCTGTAGTCGTGGCGGTGTTTGCATTGCTCCTGCTACCAATGAGCAGTGTGGTATCACTGCTCCCCAGTGAGATGTTCAGTCGTCTGCTCATTCTAACCCCGCGAGAAGCAATGCGCCCTCCTAGTTGGTGGCATGGTTGAGGCCAAGAGAGGACTGAGTTTATTAAGTGATTGGGGTTGCTAGCAACTACATACCGTCATACTTCTTTTTAAATGCACCAGGTCTTGGTACATTGTTTGTCGCTACGACAGACCTTTAATAAAGGATACTGTATGTGCGAATTTGCTGGACCGGTTAGTGCCACAGCAGCGATGTTAAACAATATAGACCTGAACATGCAATGCATCGGATATAACATAATAATCCACCGCTAAAATGATTGCCTGTTTATTCTTAATGGCCAAGCCCGGCGTATAAAGCCTTATATCTAATCCTTTGATAGTGAACCCATGAGTGAATCTAGGCCACTATCCTGTCCAGATTACCTTCAAAATATATCTTGTTGGCGAGACTCGAGTGCTGAGATGGTCTGGATAACGTTTTGAACCCAAAATACTGTGCCAAGATAGCTATCCCAATACAATCTTACCCCCTTTGACGAAGAACATCAAGGTTCCGTTTTTAATATTTTTGATATTCAGCCTCGCATATTACCGACGTGTTACCACAGTTGGCTTCACAGCTGTTGAAGTGAGCTGAGTAATTTGATAAATACCATTCTTGCGAGGCAAGAAGAGATTGATGACAGGGCTTACAGGACACGTCTGCATACGTCGCGTGTATAGGAATTATAAGCGCCCTAGGCGACGCGTGGCTGGAAGAATTCCCGGTAAGAACTACCGTAGGACCACCGCAGATACAGCATACACTCGAGCAATGGGAACAAGGCATGATCGTTGATGTAGGACTTGTACAAAAGTAGAGGCTGTCTAAATGTTGTGAAATTTAGGATGGAGGAAGGGAAATTGTTGTGGGAACAAAGGCAGACCTGTCCTGCTTGTTTGGATAATGATCTCGTGTCACCGCTCTCCTTATGCAAGAGCGAGGGGGGCCAAAGGTCACGGAAGCTGACTTAGGAAGGAGGTCACCGCTAGTGTGGGGTCTGTGAAGAGGGTGGTCAGAAAAGTATGCATATTTTGGCTAGGCTTTCTACTATTCAAATCTTATCACACGAGGAGATGATTTTAAACGTTGTAAATTCCAGATCAAGACGTTGTGATTTCTGTAAGGAACCTTATTGCCAGTCATTTTGGTTTACAGGAAAATTAAATACTATTTGATTGCGTCTGCCTCCCAATGCCATCATGTGAGAGGCTATGCTGGAACTCATGATGATCTACCAGCTTTGCATGTTACCCCGCCCATACCAGCCTCATTGTTGCTTTTCAACCCCCCTGCTGATGGCGTGGCATTCCTATGTCCAATCACGAGCGATGGTCATGTATCGCCTTGAAACTCTGGGACATCCCAAAAGATGTCTTCCTCGTTTGTTTCATTGCTACTCGAGATACTGTGGCCCAGCGTTCGCAATACTCTCAAGACATGCTCATATGTAGTCTGACCCTTAAATCTTGCAAAGTCCAGAAGAGAAACCTCTTTTCCTATCGATGAACCTTCGCTCTTGGTTCGGATGTGCAAGTGATGGTCGGCACCTAGCTCAAGTAAAAATGTAATTGCATCTAGCGAGCCTTCCTCTACTGCCACATGTAGGATTGTCCGGCAGTTAAAGTCAACATGTTGGACAAAACCTGGCGGCATATCACTTGCTAGTCGCTTCAGGGCGTTGACGTTGTTCATCTGCGCAGCCTGGAATGCTGGTGTCCAGCCCACATCTGTGTCTGCCAGCATGGGTGATGCTCCAAGCTGCAGCAGCGCGTGCACATCCGCTCCTGTTCCCCACGAAGCAGCGCGGTGGAGAACTGTTGCTCCATAGCGATCCTGTACGTCGAAATCGGTGAAAGAGTAACAAGACAAGAGCTCGAAGAACTGATGAGGGACCTCCGGGAAAGTTGGCTGAAACAACAGCATGGCAGGTGTCCAACCCCGGTAGCAGAGATAATCCAGGCTGGCCCCCTGAGCTAAGAAGAACCGAGCAATCTCAATCTGCCTTGTTCTGAAAGCCCACTCTAAAGGACTCCTTTACATCCGGTGAGTAGGATTATCCTCAGATATTAATTCGGTTATACACTTACGTCTCGAAACGCCCGAAAGTGGCATTGACGTCGGCTCCATGATAGCAAAGAAATCGTACCATATCCAGCGATCCACTCTCGATTGCATACTGGTGGAAGTATAAGTAACAATATCGAAGATCAAGACAGGTATGCATACCCGTAGAGGAGTTGAATTTGATGGCGTAATTTCGTATGGACTTGCCTTGCGAGAGGCAAAAAGGCCTCTGACAGTCAGAACGTCGCCCCGCTGACAAGCTATCATCAGCCCCGAGTCTTCAGGCACTACAGACTTGACTGCAAAGTCCGCGCGTGGTATCGAGACACCCAAGTTGGCTAGAGCCAATGCGCGAAGGCCAAGATTGAAACAGATTGATCTTGACTCGAAGAGCCACCAGGGCCGGAATTTGATAGAAAGGAAAATCGTGTTGTGAATGTCGTTACCGTAAGAAG
Source organism: Fusarium sp. MBC 364 (assembly GCA_030777805.1). Taxonomy (NCBI): domain Eukaryota; kingdom Fungi; phylum Ascomycota; class Sordariomycetes; order Hypocreales; family Nectriaceae; genus Fusarium; species Fusarium sp. MBC 364. The sequence goes on from JAPFSC010000031.1 coordinate 73,022, forward strand.
TAAGTAATATTTGAAGACCGAGCCAAGTCAAGAAAGGATTCCCTGCCGAACACCAAGAGCCGTGGAACTTGTTCCGAGATTGAGGGTTGCGATCAAAAAGAGATGAAAGCGTTCTTCGAGGCAGTAAAGCTATATCGTTGGCCTGATGCTGGATATTTGTGGATGATCGCAAGAGGGAACTGACCCTCTGTGCCTCACGCATTGATGCAGCTACCCTGGAAGAAAAAGAGCTCAAACGTCTGGCGACAAGAATTATATTAGTGATTCCCCAGAACTTTGGATGTTGACTTACACATTGACGAGCAACAAGACATTGGCCAAGCTACCTTCGATGTGGCTCAGACCCTTCAGTAGGTCCTGCGCTTGACCCTTGTCCTTGAGACCCCACTGAAGCCTAGCTTTTCGTCCTGGCTTCCGTAACTGCAGTTTGGTAAAATAACTGCAAATCTCTGATATATGCTCATTCGCTGAAAGAAGGGCCCGCTCTAGCAATTTGATCTCAGTTGGCAGCAGAACCAACTCATCGCCTTTCATTGTTCTTCGTTCAAACTCGCATAAGAGTGAAAGCTCGCACTGGAGAACATCGAGCTGATGCGTCAGACGGGAAAGTTCTTTCGGATAATTTTGCACATCTTTGGTTAACTGAGAAGCGGCGCGATAAGACTTGATGGCAATCTCTGCTAACGCTGCTATCGAAGCTGCAGCCCCGATCGCTTCCATCTTTGGAGATGAGAATGTCGAGGTTCGAAGGACGGTTTCTCTAAGGATAAGACTTGAAGACATAGGCTACTCAGACCAGTAATTGTCTGATTCAAACCTCAAAGTCCTACAGTCCAATGGTGGCACGTTTGACAGGCCACAGATCATTCTGCCTAATGCACGAATGTAAATCTGACCAACAAAGGACAAGGCTGTGACTCGATTCGCTTAGCCTGTGCCACGCAATCAGGATATCATCTGACAAATCAATCTATGGAGGAACTGTATTTGGATTTATGCTAGTCTGTTTAGGCTTTCTGCTTCGTAGTTCAACCAGGTGCATGTTACTCATCTACCATCATTAGGTTTAGCATGAGGCTCTCTAATCATAGTAAATAAAGTAATAGCGTCCCCATTATCATCGCAAACCATCTCCTTCTGCAACTTGAATCCAAAACGACCATAAATAGCCACATTTGGCTTATCCCGACTTGACTCGAGATAGCATTTCATGTTCTCAGCATCGGCCTGCTCGGTAACGACCTTCATCATCTTTGCTCCAACACCTTTTCCTTGGGCCTCGGGCAGAACGACCATGATATTGAGGAAGTAGTATCCTCGGGGGTCAGTCCAAACCTCTGACTGGGCCTTGGCCTGGGCATCTTTCCAGATATAGTATCTCTATAAAGGTCATAAGTAAGCATGAGAGAACGCTGAAGACAGGTTACCACTTACTGTCACATTGAGCCCTCCACGTCCATATACCAGATTCATCCATACCTGTCCGAAGTATAGTCTCCAGCTCTCAAGCCAGTCATTCCAAGTTGCAGGTTGATCTGCTGGTTGTGGACGCAGCCACATCGCGACGCCGAGGACCTTGTCGCTACCCTCTTCTTTTGCAACGTGGAAGATCCCATTTCGCATCCCCCATCTCATCCTGATGCCCAGAGATACCGAGTTTCTTTGGGGATTGAACTAATAACTCTGAACGTGATTAGCTGTGTCTCTGAGCTATACATATCGACACGCTGTGTATCTAATAGGGTTGAAAATCACTGACATTCTTATGGTCGTACACCCATTCATTATATGGATCTCCTGCGAATGCCTCCCTTGGGAACATCAGCCATGATAAGTCCTCCTCACTTATCCATCATGGAAGTACTTACTGCACAGCTTTCACAGCGCCGGGAATATCCTCTTCCTTCAAATTTGTCACGTATATTGTCATGATGAAAAGCACCAAAGAGGTATGACTTCGTATGATAAAATCTGTCGAGGATCAGGTCCTATGCGCAGCAACAGTGACTGGAGTAAGTATCTATGATAAGCTGCTTAGAAGCGCTAACCCTCGGTATACCGAGGGACTGATTGAGCGGGGTGGAATGCAGCTTAATCTGCTTCGCACAGAGTTGCCTAATCAGTCTAGATCGCCAAGATGATAGCTGAGACCTCCCCGCCATCTACAGATTGCACGCGCCCGCATGTTTCGCCCAGATTGAGCAAGTAGGAGCGAAAAGATAATTAGTTATCTTGTGACAACTACAAGCGGCTTGAGTCTCATTGAGGTATCTCTAAAGTCTTTGGACGGAGAAACCGTTTCGCATAGACTCCAGCTCACACTTCAGATCCCTTATCGTTTCGTCTGCATTTTAAACAATCTTTACACAGACCCTCCATCGCTATGGATCCTAATACTGAGACGGAAAATATGAAACGGTCTGCTCAAGCACCCGCACAACATACAATGTCTATTCACGGTATGTTAAGATCGCAAACCAAAAGATATGCAGCAAGTCCCAACACTCTTTGTAGGTTCAGTCATGTCTCGGTTTATGGCCAATATATCTACGGCTATTCTCAAAGACCCCGGTTTGCCTCGTTCAAACCCTACAATATCTGCCTGGCAGGTCCCAGTCCATTCCACAATGTCCTCCATCCAGTCAGCAGTATTGCCAGAGCAGACGGACTTTGTCGTTATTGGCTCTGGAATCACAGGTTGTAGTGTAACCAAAACACTTCTCGAGCACAAAGCTGCAAAAAGTTCCCATGTTACTGTCCTGGAGGCGCGTACGCTTGTAAGCGGCGCAACAGGGCGGAACGGCGGTCATCTTGTAACTGCTGCTGGCCATACGTTCGGTCCGTTAGCTCAACAGCATGGACTCGAAGCCGCCCAGCAAATCACACGATTTAGTGTTTTAAACATCCAGCATGTGATGGATATGGTTAAGGCTATGGACAAGGAATTTCAAGAAGACTGCCAGATCCGTGATGTGCGAAAGGTAATGGCTGTTGGGGACGACGAGACGTGGGCTGCTGCCCAAAACTCAGTATTGGCTTTCCAAAAGAACGTTCCCGAGTGTAGGACTTATCATCGAATTGTCGACGCGGATGAAGTACCGGAGGTATGAAAGGTTCTCCGGAGATGTTACCACGAAGCTGACGTTGTACAGAGGTGGAACATCAAGGGAGCATCGGGCGCCGTGGAACACGATGCAGGGGCCATCTGGCCATATCGTCTCTTGACTGGCATCTACGAGCGGTTGTTAGCTCAACACCCAGATCGACTAGCCATCGAAACACATACACCAGTTACCCATATAAAGTTCCAGGACGACACCGACCCGGATTACCCGTATCTAGTCTCAACATCTCGTGGAACTATCAAGACCAAGAAAGTTATCCACTGCACCAATGGGCATGCATCACATCTGCTTCCTCAACTTGCTGGCAGGATATATCCTTTCAGAGGTACGATGTCGGTCCAGAAACCAGGACCACAACTTGAGAACGTGGGAGCATCGAAGTCTTGGAGTCTATCGCACAAGTCAACACTTGATGCCCGAACAGGGTTGTTTGACACCGGCCTCTACTATCTTCAGCAGAATGCCCTGACAGGGCGAATTTGGATCGGAAACGAAACAGCCTATATGCAAGATATTTTGACCGCGGATGACACATATGTGCCAGACAAAGCAGTGCAAGCTCTTTCAACTGTTCTTCCAAAATTCTTTCTTAAAGGCTGGAGTACAGAGTCTAGTTCAGAGATTGAGTCAATATGGTCCGGTATTCAAGGCCATACTGCCGATGGATTGCCTATTGTCGGCCAGGTCCCTGCTTCTGTCACCGGGAGTGCTCGGGATAACAGACAGTGGATCGCCGCTGGCTTCAATGGATACGGAATGGACAAGTGCTGGTTGACTGGTGAAGCTCTGGTGAAAATGATGTTGGGAGAGGATGTCAGTGGTTGGTTTCCACAGTGTTATCTTCTCACTGAAGACCGTCTTCAGAGCCAATTGACGGCTGAAGCTACGGTTACTAAGTTTGTTGGGTTGGCTTCAGAACATTTGGAGGCAAAGCTTTAAACTTGAGATGTTCTGGTAGAAAGGACCACGGTAGATTAAATCGTGTTTAAATATTATTGCGCGCTATCTAACCGAACATAGTCCCTAACTTCTTCTGATATGCCACGTCCACCCAGTAAACATGTTGCTGCCCAGCATCAAGCGCTGACCAAATGTGGTTGATCAACTGAGAGATGGCCCGCGTCTTTTGCAATGGAAGTATATGTGTATAAGCTGCCACTCGTGACGCCAGAAACTTGCGAGCTTTGCTGACTCGGAACGGGAGTTGGTCAAGACTGGCGAAACCACCGTTTTCGGATGTTTGCTCAGAATTGATCACCAGCTCACTAGATGCTGCCACCATAATGAAGGGTTGAGCGCTGCGGGTACGAGACTCAAACGGGATATCCTCTAATATTTTTATTACATGCAAGGCCAGTTCTGTGAGCCAAACCTGCCTTTCCTCAGCACTAGGGATCTTAGTCTCTGGCACAGGACGAAGTATGTTGGCTTTGTCCCAGGGAGAATAACGATCGATAAGTAAATCTGGAAAGACACGGTACAGTTGCAATAGTCCAGTGTAGCGATAGGCATCGTCCATAAGTTTTAGATGAATTAAGGATGTTTGCGGGTCACCGGGATCTTTGATATGAGATAGATCAGGGAGCTTGTGTGCGAGAAGGATTCGCTCTAGACGCCTTGCTTGGCGCAAAGCATTTCTAAACGCGTCCATATGTTGTTCTGTCATGAAGCCAATATTCGACGTGATTTTCCTATAGCCGAAAATCAGAGCCCCAACGCTTCTGAGCACTTTGATGATTTGGCCGGAAATACCACAGTATGGATGAGGTTCTACCAAGTTGCTTTGACCCGCGAAAGTTGTGTCGGAAACCTCCGACCACTCGCTATCTGTCAGATATGCGAGTAGCATACCCCAATAGTCCATAGTTCCAGAGAAGAAGGAGGACGTCGGGTTCTCACCATCTGCAGCCATCTCTTCAAGCATATTGCAGCTTGACTTGTACATGTCTGGCGCAAGGTTGTTTGGACTAATCCAGCTTGATGTGTGTCCCAAGAAAGTCATGGCCAAAGTCATAGCTTGCTTCTGGCCAAGCGTTACTCCCTTATTCCTCACAAACTCCAACGCGAGACTATGCTCTTGCTGAGCTACCGTTTGCAAGTAGGGGAAGGTCTCCGATAGGCATGCAGCTGCCATGCTTTGGATGGTATGGTGGAGTGCACCAGATGACTGCCAGGAGTTTTCAACTATGCTCCGCATGGTGTTCAGCTTGCTGTCCCAGACACAATAGAGAGGAATGACTTCTGTAAAGAAGTACTCGGACAGGGCGGTCGGGATATGAAGTATTTGGCGTGGTATCTCTTCGACCTCAGCCTCTTGTCGTAGTCGGACTGCGTCAACCGTCTGACATGGGGTTTCCGAATGCTCTTGCGCTTGGGCCAGTACGACTTCGGCCTGTAGATTATGAGGACCACTCAGTTGTTCCACAACGCTGAATGGCGATGGTAGATTTCCTCCTGCATCTGACCAAGACATGCCATTCAAGTCGGGGCAATCCCAACTAGGGACTGGAGATGCCGTCGAGTCATCGCCTAACAGTAAGACGGCATCATGAACGTTGTCTTGAAGAGTATTCGTAGATGTGACAGATCCCCATTGTTCCGACGAGACCAACCAGGGCGAAGCCTGGTCTTGTTGAGTTGAGGGTTGGCCAAGGTGATTGTAAGTCGTTCGCTCGGCCAAAGGTTGCTGTTGCGACACGTTTTGTATCGATCCATTCAATGACCGGTTGGCACGCATCTCATGCTTCTTGGACCACCGCACGTTCAGCGCGTATCCAGGACATTGAACACCGCGGGTCTCGCAACGATTACAGGCTGGTTTCCTTTCATCGCATTTTATCTGCATCACTCAATTAGACTAAGCACTACCAGATCTTTGCCTCTATTTACCTTTCTTGCTTTACATCGGACACAACCGCCTCTGGTTTTGGCATGGAATGCCTTTGGTGAGAAGCTCATTTCGGCACCCGATGAACGCCAACGAATGTTCTGAATGGCATTTGAATAACTGTCGCTCTCTTCTCCCTGTCTTCCTCCTGTTGCTTCCCCGCTTCTCTCCCCGGACTGTCGACCGCGAGCTGATAAGACCCCGCGTGATAAGCTCCAGCTAGGGAGTTGGCCGAACTTGAGTCTCGCATAGACTTTCCGGATTCATCTTAGCCTCAGATCAGTACCACTAACACCACGCAGCGCATTTCCTCATTCGCCATGGCTTCAACTCTTGGGGTCTTACCGTTTGAGATAAGACTTGAAGGCTGAGGTTATTAATTGCCATGAGTTCTTCAGTCTTCAAGATCCAGATGCATCTGCCCCCATGAATGCGACCAACAACATGGAGTCACATACATCTCCCAACCGAGTCTCAATAATGCCCGACAAGTCAGACGAAAAATACCATGATAGCGAACCCGGCCACAGCGGCTCGCTTCGGCATGGACATGTCACGATCCAGTCTGTCAAGCCATTCACAACCCTCTCCGCTCTCGGCATTGGCTATGGAACTACCAACACCGCAGTCGGTCTCCTTCTCGTCCTAGGAAGCACTCTACCCATGGGTGGAACACCCCTCTTTTTCTGGGGCTTCCTTATCCAAGCTCTCGTCGGTCTCGCCACCGCAACGACCCTCGCAGAGTTGGTGTCAGCTATGCCGCATCCTGGCGGTCAATATGTATGGGTGAACCGTCTCGCACCGGCTAGATACCGCCGCGTTTTATCCTACTTCACGGCTGTTATAAGCTGGATCGCTGCTGTTGCCACCGGTGCTTCGGCATGCCTATCGGTTCCCGTGGGTGCTTGTGCTATTATCTCGTTGCTGGACCCTACATTTGTGTATAAGCGATGGATGGGGTTTGTTGGATTCCAGCTTCTCAACATTATCACTGTCATTTGCGCCAGCTTTGAACACGCTCTCCCCAAGATATCGAAGGTCATGCTGCTCTTTAGCTGTTTAACCATTATTACCATATTCATTACTCTCTTTGCGATGTCCGATACACATATATCGGCCAAGGACTTCTTCACCAAGTCCGTCAACATCTCTGGATGGCCGAAGGGTATTGCCTTTATCATCGGTATGAACGGCGCCAACTGGAGTTTCTCATGTCTGGATGTCGCCACACATCTCGCTGAGGAGATGCCTTCACCAAAGACTGATATCCCGAAGGCCTTGATGTGGACCATTGTTGTTGGTTTTGTCTCCGGTCTGTTGGTTGTTATCTCCGTCTTGACCAATGTCAGTGGCATTGATGGCGCCGACGATAACTCCGCTGTGGCTCTCTTCTATCGCATCACTGAGAGTAAAGCAGCAGCTGTAGGACTCTGGGTTCCAGTACTGATCACCACGGCTGGTGCAGTTTGGTCTATCCAGACTTGGCAGTCTCGTCTTGCTTGGACCATTAGCCGCGAAGCTGGTTTCCCTCTTCATCGTCATCTCAGCAAACTTGCACCATCGCCACTACACACTCCTATCTGGTCACTGATCTGGTCTGCTTCTGGCACTGCCATCTTTGGATGCCTGTACCTTGGTTCAGAACTGGCCTTCAACTCTCTCATCTCGACAGGCATTCTGCTACAGTATATCAGCTACAGCATTCCCGCTATTCTTATGCTCAGTCAAGGTCGATCCAACTTCCAACATGGTCCGTTTTGGTATCCGAGACTTGGACTTCTGGCCAACCTCACGATGTTAGCCTGGACTGTGGTTGCTCTTGTTTTCTACTGCTTCCCTTACTACAAAGCCGTAGTAGCTGATCAAATGAATTATGCATCGGCTGTGCTTGGTGGCATTGGTGTCCTCACTGTATGTTTATGGTTCTTCTATGCAAATAGGAATTACGAAGTGAAGGAGATACTGGAAGACTAGGTTTCCATTCTCTAGGAGGTGTTGTACTTCTTAAATAGTTGACTAATTATTATCATTATTTCTGAGTTTTTCCGAGGCCTAAGTCCCCAATATACATATCAAATCAATGCCAGAAATTATTATCATTGAATAACCAGACTCTTCTATGCATGCATCACTGTGTTTCTTCGTGGCATCTCATTTAAGCAAAGGTTGCTGGATTGGCAGCATTTTCATGAAGATTTTCATTACATCGAATCACATATATACCGTTGAATTTTTACAACATTGTTGCTTCTTGCTCTACATATATGTCCTACTGCAAATGCACTTCCACCATGCCTGTAACCCAGAGTCATAGCTGATTGCCAGTCCCAAACCTAAAAGTACCAGTTTCCGAATTTAGTCGGTGGTGACCATGAGCCACTCACCGTCGGGGACGTCACCAGGGAGGTACTTCTGAATGCAGATTTCTCCGTCACCAATACCGATATTCTCGCGAGAGCAGTCGCCGCTCAGGTCAGCCTCGGCGCAGAAGAGGAGAGGGGTGAAGGTAGGGTATCCAGAGTGTCCAGGCTCAGGGGCCATCTGCTTAGAAACAGATCGCTCCTCAGACTCGCCCTTGCTGATCTCGTAGCCGTCGGAAATAGTGTTGACGAAGACGATATACTCAGAGAATCCAATCTCGGTGCTGTCCTCGTGGGATCGAGTGTTGACGATCTCAGTGCCAGCAGTGTAGGTCCAGGTCTGTCCGCAAGTAGTCTGGTCCTTCTCGCAGGTCTCCTCAGGACCCATCTGGATCTGCTGGCCGAAAGTAGTGTAAGGCTCGCTCTTTAGGTTGATGATGCACTTGTCGTCCTGGCGCTTCTTAAGGATGGGGGAGCGCTTGACCTTGGTTACATCCTTGGCCTTGGGGGCAGGGACGCTGCGCTTCTTGGAAGGCCAGTCGCTAATATCATCGTTACAGATGGAGCCACAGCAGTAGCTATAGATTTGATGTTAGAAACTTCTTAGGAAGAGAAGGGTGGCATGAACTTACGCGTATCCGAACTTTTGAGTCAGTTCCAAGTCAGCACAGAAGGTCTTGTCCTTCTGGATCTTGCGGTAAAGTCCATTGCGGCAAGCATAGGTCTCTCCCTCTTCCTGAGAACCAGCGAGCTGGTAGAAGAGCATGCTGCAGCCCTCGCCGAACGCGGAGGTGTCAACCCAGACAGGGTATTTACCGTTGGCGGTAGTGGGCCAGCCAGTAGGGACGATGGTGGCCGCGTTGCAACCAGTGTACTCATCGCCATTGTCGTCCTCCTGAGTGTTGATACCCAGCTGGAAGGACTGAACGGAGAGGTCGTTGGGGTCAGGATCACAAGACTCGGTGCTGTAGAGGTTGATGTCTGTAGGCACCTGGGCTTGAACCCGGATGGCGGCGAGGGCCATGGAGAGAAGGGAGGCCTTGGTCATCATTTTGAAGACTAGTAAATGATATAGGTAGAAGAATGAGATTGGAATGGTAGACTGTGTGGTTGCTGGACTTGCTGATGAGAATAAGTTAGTTTTCAAGTCTGAGAGCTTGATTTTTATAGATGACCGGAATGCCTTCAAGACCTCTCCAAACACGTATCGAGATGACCATTAAAGTCCATGACGTCTTGTTCGTTATACGAATTAACGTTTTTGTCGATATCTCAACAAGTTCCACTCGTAGGATTCGAAGGATGTTGTCCCGTCCCAAATAAAGCCCCCGATCACGATGATCCTCTCCGCCTCCCACGTATCGAGGTGGAATCAGCCTCGTGTCTGACTTTCGTGGAGATAGTTTCAAGATCAGCAAAAACTATGGTCCCAATCCATGTGTTATCTTATCCACTAATCCTTCTATAGCAGGAAAAAGATTCCCGCGAGATTTATCGTCCGTGACCCGCTTATTCCCCCCTGGTCAACTGCCGATTATCTCTCCTGAAGGATTCGCCAAGACTGGGCGCAGCAAAGAGAATAGGTACGACCCCATGGATATTGTGTAACAGACAGCTCGGAATGTCGTCATGGCGCGCGGATTCTCCCTTGTAATTCTCCGCTGAAGGATCTAACCTTTCTTCTTGAGGAGATGTAAACAAGTTTAACCTCCGAGCGCAGGGCACGATCGGCACTGGGCGACCAATCAGCGGCTACTGTTCGAGACATCAACCTCATTAAGCCCAATCCTTCAATGCAACCGCCTGTCACTGCCCGCATTGGCACGGCATGTTCCTTTGACGTCGAATCAGGAGACTCTCTCGGTCTTTTACTGGGCTACTATACCCGACCGGCCGAGTACACGACAGAGACAGCCGATAGAGTCGTGGAGAGATTATTGTGGGAAGATCGGTGAATTCTTTGAAGCCCGTTTGCAGATCACTCAGGAACATGGATCAGCAGGAACTTTGACCAATTCAACAAGTTTTCACGACGTTGAGCCGAAGACATCAGCGTCATTCAATCAAGAGGATTGAATCCTTCAACGCTGATCGCGATTGATGCATGAAGCAAGTTTTGACTCGGTCTCGTTAGAAATGATTCCGTGACAAGAGTATCCTCAGGATGTGTATAAAACTGTTCAATCAACCGCCCTTCTCTCAATCTCATCCACACTCAAACCTTCAAACACAAGCCATCAAACCACTACTCAACCTCTACCTTTGAACTCAATATCCTCTCTTAAACACTTTCCCTACCTCAATCACACACAACCACCAAAATGCACGCCTTCAGCGCCCTCACCACCCTGGCTATGACCCTCTTCACAGCCCAAACCACCAATGCCTGGCTCCTCGAGTTCTGGGGCACTCAAAACGTCTGCTCTAAGCCCGAGGGCAGCGCCGCAGATAACTCAGCCGGCGGTGAGCCCGGCCAGGGCAACGACTGCATGACGGCTTACTACGACCTCAATGCCATGCTCGTCAAGGACTGGGATGACGGATGTACCGTTAAGTTGTACAACGGAGTTGGTCTTAACTGTGATGGAGACGTTATCGTTGAATACACCAAGGAGAAGGCCGAGGAGGATGCGAAGCTGTCTGACGATGGTACATACATGTGCCTTGTTGACTTGGGTGGTGAGCCTGGACCTTACTTCGCTTCTTACACTTGCGAGTAAGAGAGGAGATCATACCATTCTCATTTTAGGCTATGTATGTAACGAATACCAAATCATTTTGATAAGTTTTGCAAAGTTTCGGTATCCTGGATGATTACCTTCTCTAAACACATAAGTCAATATTCTTCGTGTGAAATAACTGAAAGTCTCGGAACGAGTTGAGCTTGTCATTATCTTAGTTTAAATGCTCAATGCTACTCTGTGTGTACAATCATGGCCCATCATTTCAATAATATAGGGTATCCCATCTGTACTATTGCGAAAGGGGAAATTCGTGATAATACTGGGGATAAACTGGAGAACTTGATAGCCAACACACGATACATGCTCTCCACTACGGAGATTAATGTGGATGTAGGTGTCTTCGGCCGAAAAGCTCCTCGGTTATCAATCAGAAAAAGGTAAAAAAAGGACGTAGATATGGACGTTTATTAATCATCATTGCCAACATTCTCGTGCGAGACCATTAGAGCACAAATCAGGCAACCTTCATGATGATACAGTGAGTTGTCACATTTATTAACTATGGAATCAAACAGGTTTTCTAGTTCACTGTCGACAAATCTTAGTTGGCCAGGATCTTGGCAACAGCAGCCTCAGCAGCAACCATGACAATAGTCTGGATGTTGCCAGTGGCAAGGTCAGGGTGGATACTGGCATCAGTGATGAACTGTTTTCTGTTAGTGTCTGAATAACGACGGGTATAGACTTTTACTTACAAGGTTGTCCATTCCGTAGACCTTAGCATTGGTATCGACAACTGAACCAATCTTGGCAGTGCCAACGTAGTGGTTTCCGTTCTCAGGAGCACCAAGAATGGCAGTAGTGTTGGTCTTGCCCTGAAGGGCGTAACCAGTAGAAGCATCAGTGATAGAAGAGACGAACTCCTCAACGAAAGCCTTGGCAGCCTTGGTATCAGCTTCGGTGGTAAGGTAAGGCTTCTTCTCGAAAACAGTCTTTCCATCCTCACCGAGACCCAGAACACCGGAAGAAGTAAGACCGTGGGTCATGTAGACCTTGATGGAGATGACACCCTCTCCAGCAGCGGAGGTCGAACCCTGGAAGTAGCGAGTCTTACCATCAGATCCCTTGCGAGAAGTGAAGAAGATGAGACGGTGACGGCCCTGGGTAAGAACGCCAGAGGCCTTGTCCTCAAAGAGCTTGATGTTCTTGGTGTCGGTACCGTTGAGAACGTTGTCAGTGTCGAGCATACCCCACTTGCCATCAGTCTTGACGTTGAAGGAGAAGATAGGGTGGTCCATGAGCTCCTGGCCGACAGGAAGGTCGATCCAGTTGCGCTGAGAAGGAAGAGTAACACCAGACTTCTTGGCGTTGAGAATCTGCTTCTTGGGTCCGATACCAGAGTTGATCAGAAGACGGGGGGTAGAGAGAGCACCAGCGGATAGAACAACACGACCACCCTTGGAAAGACGGATGATCTCCTTCTTACCATTGGCGGTTTCGACCTCAACACCCTTAGCAACGGAGCCAGATCGGACAACGCGAATGACCTTGGTACCCATCTGGAGCTTGAAGTTGTCACGCTTCTCAGCGAGAGGGAGGTAGGTCCTGACAGGTCCAGCACGAAGGGAGTCCTGGACGTTCCAAGAAGGCCAGCTGTAGACCTGGTGCTTCTCGTTGGGCTGCTTGATCATGTCAACAGACTTCCATCCAGCCTTGTTCAGGAACTTGGACAGAGTCTTGTAAAGACCAGTGTCGTACTTCTTGTTGTCCTTGGAAGGCACAAGAGTACCAGGGTTGCGAGCATACAGCTTCTCAGCAGCAGGCTTAACATCGTTCCACTTCCATCCCTTGGGCCACTTGTCGTTGAAGTCGCGCTCGGGAGGGTGGACGAAGACCATGTAGTTCACAGTGACACCTCCACCGAGAACACAAGCGGCAAGACCAGCAGTGTCATCGCACATATACTCATTCCAGATATCAAGACCGCCGACAGCAGCGGAGAGACCAGGGACGTCGATGGGTGTAAGGGAGTTATCCCAAGGAAGAGTGTGGTTGGAGCCGGTTTCGATGGTAGGACCCTTTTGGCCGCGCTCGAGGAGGAGGACCTTCTTGTTCGCTTCGGAAAGTCGCTCAGCGGTGATGATACCGGAGGGGCCACCACCAACGACGATGTAGTCGTAGCCGGTGTCGCAGTCGGCGGCCAATACCGAAGTCGACAGCGCGACGAGGGAGAGAGCAAAGAAGCGCATCTTGGTATAAAGAACGTGAATAGTTGGTAGTTGGTATGGTGATCAGAAGCTAGATTGGCATGCGTCTACTTCTAATATATTGAACAAACTCTTCTAGATGTCATTTACTTGCCCCATTCCATCAGCTTCCTGGAACCCTGTTTTAACGTTTCATCGTGGAAAAATCGAGAACTAAGAACCAAGGCGCCGGAACACAAATACTTAGTCAGGAAAGGACCCTTATTATAAAACATGTTGTTCCCACTTCAACTTGACAGTTCTAGTGCAGCCTAACCTAAAGGAAAAAGAATTATCTCTGGACAGGTCGGCAGTGAGTGCTCGAGTCCAAGCCAGTTCCGGATAGCCGGATAAAACCTGGTCTACATCCCTGCTCAGCCATGATTACTCAGGGTTAGTCAAAACACTAGCTTTGTCATGCGAAAGCCTTGATCCGAAGTGCCGGAAAAATCGAACATTTCCAGAAGAGACCAAGAACATGCCGTCATGGTGTCAACTACAAATTGTTACTGTCCGCCCATGTTATCTTTCTTCCATGCTGCATTACTTCGTTCCCTCGATGTTCTGTGCCGACCGGCGAGTCATGCAATTTCGTATCCCACTCTGAAGATCCCACTTGCCAAGAGGTTTCATCGTACCTGGTGACGCTAACCTCATCAAGGTAAAGAAGTCGTGGATGGCAAGTTTACGCAAAGGGTCACGATGGCATAAGGGGCATTCATCCCTTCAATTCGACCCTTGTGACCATTGAGGCCTGAGTCCATCTTCAGACTCTCGCCAGCTCGCCTTGTTCCTTAGTCACCCTCATCCATAGATTATAATCGCCGGCGGTAAGTTTAGCTAGTGTCTCGGCGCGCCCACATCTGCCGACTGGTGTCAGTAGGCGTGATGTCATTTCCTCAGTGCCGCCACGCTCTAGCAAAACTAGTCACGTCGATGAGAAGCTATCTAGCCTTATTTAAAAGCTCAGGCACAAATTCATGACCAAAATCGTCATGAAGCGCATGAATTGCTGAGAAAGGACTGTCAAAGAGTCGACCCAGGCTAAAGATAGACCGGATCTGCCGAGATTGGCTCGTGTTAATGGAGTACCCAACCCACTTAATTTTACTCGGCGGGCATCACGTCTCAACGGTCAGAGCGTGCAGCTTTTTATAAGAAATACACCAGTTCTCTCTTTTCGTAGTTGATCATCTTTACCCTTCATCCTTCAAGATATCAAAGTAAAGACATCAAGATGGTTGCCACTCGTTTCACAAAGGCCGTCTTGGCTTCTTCTCTCGTGGGCGCCGCTTCGGCTGCTGTCCTTGACCTGCCCATTTTCATCAAATGGGGTTACGTACGTATACTGAACAAGCCACTATGCGCTGGAGTGGTCGACTGACTTGGTTAGAAAATGGTTGAGTTCGATGTTGGAACACCCGCCGAAAAGTTCCAGCTCCTCTTCGACACCGGAAGTTCCTCCGCTTGGATGGTCGACGCCGATTGCGCCGAGAATTGCGTACACGCCAACAAGGGCAACCGAACCGGATACAACATCTCTGAGTCTTCCACTGGAAAGTTGACTGGAGATGAAGCCTCTATCGATTACCTCGGAGGTGTGGTTGCTGGCCCTACCGTCCAGGACAAGTTCTCAGCTGGCGGTCTGACCTGGGACTCCCAGTTCATCGCTGCCAATACCAGCAGCTGGTCCTCCCTCCCTGCCGCTGGTTTCATGGGCCTCGGATTTGACAGCATCGCCGATGGAAACTCCACTCCTATTTTCTCTTCAATGATGCGACAGAAGCTCGTCGATGAGCCCAAGTTCGGCATCTACTACTCTGTTGCCGACGGCACGGAAACCAACGGAAAGCCTGGCAATGGCCTTCTCACCCTTGGAGGATCCAGGGAGGACAAGTACGTCGAGGGTGACTTGATGACCTTCCAGATTGCCACCAACATGGGCGAATTCGACGTCTGGCGATCCGGTATGTACAGCCTCACAGGCCACCAAGGCAAGAACCAGAGCCACAAGATCGAGACATACGGCATGACCACCATCTTCGACACTGGTGCTTCTGGTATCACAATCCCCAAGTCATACATCGACGAGCTCTACGAGTCCATTGGCATGAACTACAGCGCCATCCTCTCTCACGATTACGTCCCCCTCTGCAGCGAGTTCACCAAGGACTGGTCTGTCACCTTCAATCTCGGATTCTACGATGACAACGTCAACATTACTATCCGCGGAGACCAGCTCAAGGTTTCTGGATTTGCCAACCGTGATGACGCTTGCTGGCCTCCTTTCGAGGACGGTCCTGAGGGTTATGCTCTTATTGGCACTCGATTCATCCGAAACTTCTACACTGTTTGGGACTACAGCCTTTTCCCTGGTGAGGATGGATACCAAGACCCTAAGCTCTCTTTCGGTTACCTCAAAGAGGGTTTCTAAGCCTTTAATTAGATAGACGATTCTCTCATGACATGAATGCAAAAGCGTAGATGAGCATAATTATTAGTGTCAATATTACATCGTACATACTCTGCTATCTCGTCCATTATTTTTATTACATTGAAAAGTCTATCAGTGCCCAATTAATACTTCCTCCACTCTCCCCAAAGTCTTGCGCGCCCGTCAAAAACTCATTCAGCCAGGTTGTCTCATTGATCGGCGAAGAAAATAATGTCAACCCTGGAAAGTCCCATTCAAACACGAACTGGTCAGGCACAAACGATTCGAGGTCGGTGTACCCGTCTCGTCGCTCTTCCGTGGCATCGGCTTCCGTGGGGTCATTCGTGTCTAGGTTGAGTCCTCTCTTGTACTTCTGAATGCTCTTCTTGAGAAGCTGGAGGTATAGGACACTTGTATTCGATCGACTATCGCCTTTGAGTCCACCGGCAACAGCTGTTTCTAGCTCGTTGAGTAAGATACTCGCTTTGGCGACCAGGTCGTGTTGAGATTGCTGATCTTCTCCATCAGGAAGAAGAGCGCATAGCTTAAGTAAAAGTAAACAGCAGAACGTGTTTTTTGCCCAAACGAAGTCCATAGCATATCGTATACTCTTGAGATAAAGACGAGGCTCCTGGATGATAATGTCGAGATGCTGTTTCAGCGTCGCCTTGGTCATGTCAAGGATGGCTTTCTGCGTAGGTGACATGACATTCACGTTCTCAACACCTGCAGCTCGCACGGCGCGACAAAGAGCCATGTTATCAGCCCAACATCGTTGAACGGATAGATTCGGCACAAACCATGGCATAGTTTGGTGGTGTGGTTGAGAGATACGCATCCAATCATGGAACCAGACATCAATATCAAGCTTGGCATCTCTAACCAAATCCATAATCTCACTATCATTAAGGTTCGCCCTCTGCGGCAAGGACGCGTATATCTTGGCGCGAAGAACATTTAGTTCAACCTGAGCGAAAAGATAATGATCCATGCCAGTTGAGAATGGACTTTGTAGAAGAATTCTACATCGTCGCGAAGCGCCTCGGAATTTGAACGTGGGTACACCTCCAGCATCGACGTGGAGGATATAACTCAGAACCAGAAGATGAAGCCATACTCGCGCTTTTCTCATACGTGTGTAGTTGTTCTCAAGTGTTGCGGGCTCCCCATTGGAAAGTGTATCGCCCAATACAGATTCCGCAACGAGGGTATCATATGCTTCTGTGAATTCAAGATCCATCGCCATGCGAGTAGCGATCGCTATCAAAATCGCTCTTTCGCCAGCATAGCATGCCTGAACTAGTAAAGCCTGCACAGTCTCAAGACTGCCCGTCGATGGATTCGCAATAGCAGCATTAAGCATACGCTGCGTCCTCAGTGCCAATGTTCGCCATCTAGGGTTCGTTCCGTTCAGAACACGACATCCCACTGAGCAAATAGTAGTGAACAGCAAGTCACTCCTACTCCGGATTGCTGAAAGGGAATCATATCGCGGATCGAAGACAGGAACATAGCGATCGCAGCCTGAGAAGAAAGCGTTAAAGTATAGCTCGGCCTCCTCAGTGCTTAGATCATCGTCGTTGAAGATGTTTGCTGCAGCAGGAGTCTCAGTTTCAAACGACGATCTGGGTCGTTTTTGGGGTCTTGGGAAGTGCGTCGTTGTTTCCGGAGAGCTTGTACTGGTTGAGACTGCTAGTTGAGATGGTAGATTGGTGTAGCTGATGTTCGTCGGAGCGTTGTAGGTTTCCAAGGGAGGGAACTGAAGGGATCTTTGGTTATCAGGAACATAGTCGACAGGGATTGACCTGGCCGTATGAGATGGGTCTGGTTGGAGTTGTGCTCTAAGCAATTGATTTTCTTTCTCAAGTTCCTCTATCTTCCTGGTCGCCCAATCAGCAAGTTATGTTTTCCGTCTATTACCAAATGGAGACGAACAACTCATGGGGCTCTTTGGGCTTTTCGACAAAGTTGCACGGTTTCTGAAGTTGCTGGCATCTGAAGGTTATCAGCAACCATTATGGCTCTTGATTTCAAGGTACATACCGCGAACAAGGTCGCGACCCGTCACATTTCGCCTATCGCTCTTATCAACGACCTGCCATAGTCCAGTTATGTCTTCCTGCATACCTTACTCTGCCGACATGAGCCGCATGATGTCTACACTTGGTTAGTCCCTGGAAGCTTAGGTGAAGCGGTGTCAATACCGGAATACGCTTCTTACGAGCACGAGACGAAGACCCTTGTGCAGGTTCGGCAGTTAGTTGACCGATTGTCGGGGAATCCGTCTCATTAGTTACCATGTTGACGGTGATAACAAAGAATGTCCGATATTGATAATGCGGGGGATGGACACAACGGCTGTGAGTGCGGCTATTGGGAACAGACTTGATAGGGTCACGAGAACATATTGTGGAGTCTCATGGTTCTAGACATGGCTAGGCCCAATTTCATCTTGGTGCGTTTTCCTCCTTCAATTGATCTCATGCATTTATTCTGTGATACTATATGAGTCCTGACATTAAGTGTCCAGTAAACTGCTTCGGGAGTAAAAGGATCGATAGTCTTATAAAAGAAACAGGTCGTTTAATAGCGTAGACATGCATTGTCGCTACCCCATGGGGACTGTCGGCTAGCGTTCGGACTTGGTCAAATTTGTCCGAACTCGGCTAACAACCCGGCAAGAAACCATCACGAGCGGCGGACTTGACCAGTGTTTTCCGATGCCAACGTCGGACAATGCACAACAAGCCCGTTCAACACTTGTCAATGAGGCCATCTTCGAGAAGGATTCCCCGCTAGACCTCAGCATCATATAGATTTAAATAGAAGCTCTCCCCGCATTCATTATCCATCTGCATCATCAGTCTCTAATCTCATTCACACATCTTCATCATGCCTCAACGTGAGCGTATTCCCACATACTGGGGCAAGGACCCCTCCACTAAGGACTCTTCCGCTCCTTCGGTCCATCTCAAGTGTAACGACTCAACTCTTCCCTTCGAGTTTTCCTTCGAAGCTGTCCGTCCTAATGTCTTCCGCACAACTTTCACATCCGCAACCCACCCTACCCCTCCTCATCCCAGCGTTCCTCGCGCTGAGACAAAACTGGATGGCGCTCAGCCTAACGTGACCTCTTCTGAGAAGGGCACCAAGATCCAGATTGGCGATGTCGTTGCCAACGTCGATTACTCTGGGGAGACTCCTCTTCTTTCAGTTGGCTTTGAAGGAAAAGATCCCATTCTTCAGGACCTCCCCAACAGGTCTTACACTATGAACGGCGATGGTGTTGCTCATTATACCATGTACAACCGCAAGACTTTCCATGCTGGCCTTGGAGAGAAGGCTGCGCCAATGGATCTCTCTGGTCGTCGATTCCAGCTTTCAGCGACAGACAGTTTCGGATACGATGTCCACCGTACAGATCCTCTTTACAAGAATATCCCACTTCTGATCAATGCTACCCCTCAAGGCTGTGTCGCTATGTTCTCAACCAGCCACACTCGAGGCGAGTACTCTATCGGTTCTGAGATGGACGGTATGTGGGGCTTCTACAAGGTCTACCGTCAAGACTTTGGTGGTCTTGAGGAGTATATCATTACCGGCAAGACTCTGAAGGATATCGTTCAAACCTACGCTGAGCTGGCTGGTTATCCTCTTCTTGTGCCTCGCTGGGCTTTCGGATATCTGTCTGGTGGTATGAAGTACTCTATGCTCGACAGTCCACCTGCAGGTGAAGCTCTCATCGAGCTCGCACAGAAGATGAAGGACCACGACATCCCTTGCTCGGCATACCAAATGTCATCCGGATACACCGTGGCTGAGAAGCCTCCAAAGAACAGACACGTCTTCACCTGGAACAACCACCGATTCCCTGACCCTGAAGACTGGATTAAGACGTACCACAAGATGGGTATGCGTCTAATCGCCAACGTCAAGCCTTATCTGACATCATCGCACCCCGAGTACGAGAAGCTCAGAGACGCTGGTGGTTTGTTCGTCGACTCGCACACGAAGAAACCCGCTGTCACGAAACTCTGGAGCGCTGGTGGTGGTGAGCGAGATGATGGTGGACATATCGATTTCACTTCTGAGGCTGGTTACAACTGGTGGTACAATGGTATCAAGAAGCTTGCGGAGGAGGGTATCGATTGTATGTGGAACGACAACAACGAATACACTATTCCCGACGACGAGTGGGAATGCGCTCTCAATGTCGGCAAGGACAAGCTCGATGTCCCCGAAGGTCTCGAGAAGCGTCCTCAGGTCGGCCTCTGGGGTCGCAGCTTGCACACCGAACTCAACGGCAAGGCCTCGCATGATGCTCTTCTCGCCGTCCACCCAGACTCTCGTCCTTTCGTCCTTACACGCAGTGCCACAGCTGGTACTCTCCGCTACGCATGCAGTTCATGGAGCGGTGACAATACTACCAGCTGGGATAGCATGCGAGGATCTACCGCATTGGGTCTTAATGCTGGTCTGTCTTTGATGCAATGCTACGGACACGATATTGGAGGTTTCGAAGGTCCCCAGCCTGATCCGGAGCTGCTGCTTCGATGGATTCAGCTGGGTATCTACTCTCCCCGCTTCGCTATCAACTGCTTCAAGACTGGCAAGGATAACTCTGTCGGAGATGTCATCGAGCCCTGGATGCATCCTTCCATCACACACCTTGTGCGCAAGACTATCAAGCGTCGTTATGCTATGATTCCTTATATCTACTCTCTCGCTCTCGAAAGCCACAAGACCGCTGCTCCTCCTCAGCGATGGGTCGGTTGGGGCTATGAATCTGACCCCGAAGTCTGGAGTCTTCTCGATGGAGAGGGGCAATACTGGTTTGGTGACTCCATGCTCATTGGATGTGTGTCCCAGCCTGGAGTCAGCAAGGCCAGAGTCTACCTCCCCAAGGCATCTGAGGACGACGAGGGTTACTTGAATCTCAACACACCCTACCAATACCTCGAGGCTGGCCAGTGGGTCGACATCGATGCTGAGTGGCACGGCGCCGGTATTGCTGTCATCGGCAAGGTCGGTCGCGCTATCCCCGTTGGTCGAGATGTCCAAGTCCTCTCTCCCGGCGAGAAGGAGAACGTCGCAGACCTTCCTCTCGATGACTACCGAGCTGTCGAGATCTTCCCTCCTCAGAATGCGTCCAAGGGTGGCAAGTGGCACGAGAACACATGGTACGAGGACGATGGTACCTCAGTGGTTACCAAGAACAAGATCTCATCTTATACTCTGTCTTACACTGCTACGGAGTCTGAGGTCAAGGTCAAGTTCTCTCGGGATGAGAGCTCTGGCTTCGAGGCACCTTGGAAGACGCTTGTTGTTATTCTGCCGTCTGGTGATTTGAGGAAGGTTGTTAGCGAGGATGGAAAAGAGATCAAGTCTCTGGGAGTTAATGACGAGGGTAAAATGCGATTCGAGCTCCAGTAGCTCGGTCTCTCAAAAGCATAATGATTAATTAGCCAATAAAGTTTCACTGCTTCTTCTCACATTTCGTTGATGCCAATGTTGCTCTATGAAAGTTATAACAAGTGTTAGGATGTCGTGTTCAATTGTTCCTACGACTTGGCGAAGGCGTGACTAGAACCAGTCTTCAACTAAGTTTACAATCTTCCTCAGCCAGATGAGACTCCCTTCCAGTCTTCTTTTCCAACATGTGATGATCGAATAAGATACCTCGAATCCTATGCTGAAAGTACAATGGCCCCTGCTCCAGTTTAGGATGCATTTCTCCATTGATGAAAACTCCTGCATTGAGGTTCTTCTGAGCGTTGTTGCAAAGCCATTTGTCCTCGGCGAGAATCCTCTTGAACATCTCATCAATCGTTTTGAAATCTTCATCGCTAGCATCCTTGTGTCGATAGACTTCATATTCCATGGAACAGTGACTAGCCGAAGTAGGGACACAACGCATCAAGTAAAAGAAGTTGGGACTGTCATGTCAGATCTTGAGACAGGTGTGGTGGAGGTTGTACTTACGAGACGGTCATGCAAGAATTGGGAAAGTAGTAGTTGCTCACTATCTTCAAACCAGACTTCTCTGCCTCAGCGGTCGTGTTGGCGAAGTGCTCAATGTTACCACCCTTGGTATCGACTCGATAAGCCGAGAGGTCTGCCACGGCCGCGGCATCAGGGTGGGCGGTTTTGCAATGATAGCATTCGTTATAGTTGTCGGCAAGTGTCTTCCAGTTATAGTCGCCACTCATTCCCCAGGTATGGTCAAAATGATAGTCTTCGAAGTTAAAGGATTCGTGTCTTGCCATGTTGTCGATGTTTCTGAACTCGGTTGACCAGTCTTCTGGGATTTTTGAGGTATCAAGATTAACCCAGATAAATCCCTTGGCGTCGATGCGAACATGGATGGGAGACAGCTCTTTAGTGGATTTATTAATGAATTCCTCTGCATTAACCTTGGCAGGGCGTTCATCTTCACTCGCACTGTGGAAGCCATCAATACTCCCCTGCTTGGTCTTAACAAGAAAGAAACGGAAGCCAGCCTCTTGAAATTCCACATGAGACCCAGTCTCAGAAAATCTGAGCCTGTGGCTAACGAGAATCCATTTCTTGGAGAAGATGGCTCGGCGCTCTAGTTCGTAGATTTCCTTAGACCTGTACCACGAGGATGGCAGCGCTCGGGCCGTAGACTTGAGGTCGTGAATGAACTTGGACTTGGACTGAGTCACATTTTGCGGACGAGAAGATAGTAAGTATTTTTTGAGCACGGATATGAGTGTAGCTAGTCCTGCTAGAGTCAGGATGTAGGGAGTAAACGAAGATGCGACATGGAACGACATGTTGGCAAGGATACTTTGAGTCAGCGGGGATACAATGGAGACCATTTAGCTGTTTTTATCTTGACGGCTTGGCCGAGTACAATATAAGTTGTGTTCATGCTTCCAGCCACTGTCTCCAAGCCGTAGTCGGGAGCGCTCGACGGAAAATCCGAACAGATCCCGTTGGGTAAGCGGACCCACGGGAAGAATCCGTGTCGGTCCGCATCCGGTCTTCGGCCGACTACATCGTGACCCAATGCGATAACAGGTTGTATCTCTGGCTCCAAGCCACGGATCCGGCAATTTTGAAAGATCAACACAGCTGTATCATGATTATCGCAAGTCCATATCTTCATGCCCGATAGGTGCGGAGTAAGACTTCGTAACCAACGTGGGACTCTACGAACCCTGATCTCAAGACCATAGATGATACAGGCAAACGACGTTAAATAGAATGTATCTGAGCATAACACTGAGCTCTAAGCTCTTACTAAACATCATGAATAGAGTCATGTTCCTCCGCAATTCAAGGCGCGGTCAGTGCCCAACTACCCAGTCGGTTTCAAGGACTAGCAAGATACACTCACTCTTGGCTCGATAACCCGGATGTTCCCATTGGTGCCCGTATCTCTCATCTATTACCCCGCGTAATCTCTGTGGAGTAGTGACTCTTAGTGCCTCCCTTTCCCCATTCTAGACTTGGAGGAGTACCAAGGACGAAGATAGCCTTGGCTGTTAGTTTTCCGGGCTGTGATGTATAAGACGGAGATGGATCACGTCCAGTTTAGGATATCGAACTATTACCCACTTCTATTCATTCAACTATTTCATGCACACTGACTCCATCTCTATAATGTCGAACGTCCAGGATTCTACCCCGGCGGGACCTGAGAAACAGAGTCATTCCGAGAAGGGCATACCTAGCCCAGACAACGCGTCCTACCATGTCGTTTCTCATCATGCCACTGTCAATGAACTCGGCAACATTGTAGACCCTGTTCTCAACGCAAAGATCCATCTAGTCAATGAAGTATGTACAGCCTACAATCCTCCCCACAATAATCCCTGCTAACATTCTAAGACAATCAACGAGATCGGATGGACAGGATTCCACATGAAGCTATGCTGTCTTACCGGCTTTGGCTTCGCAGCGGATTCCCTGGTCGCCTTCCTTCAGAGCGTCGCAACATCCCAAGCATATCTCGAAATCGGCAACGGCGGCTATCCAACCGGCTCTACAATGGCTCTCTATACTGGTCTTCTGTTTGGTGCTCTGTTCTGGGGTTTCAGCGCCGACGTAATCGGTCGCAAGATCGCCTTCAACACGACACTGTTCATTGCAGCTATCGCTACAATCGTTGCAGGAGCAGGACCCAACTGGGTTGGCTTTTGTGTCTTTGTCGCTTTTCTTGGCTTTGGCGCTGGTGGCAATCTTGTTCTGGATCCTACTGTTATGCTTGAGTTTGTTCCCGCGAAGCAGCAGTGGGTTATTACTGCTATGGCTGGGTGGTGGGGTATTGGACAGGCAACTGCTGGGTTCATCGCTTGGGGTTACTACTGTAAGTCTCTTCACTACGTAATTTACTACAAGGGGCAATTGCTAATGTTTGCTCTGATAGCTCGACCCGAATGGTCATGTACCGCAGAGACCGAATGCACATGGCAGAACAACAAAGGCTGGAGACTCGTCATGTTTACTGGAGGCGCTTTGATGTTCCTCATGTCTGCTTTGCGAATTCTCATCATTCGACTACCCGAAACACCAAAGTTCTTGGTCTCATCTGGCAAAGAAGAAGAGCTTGTGGCGATGCTCCAGAACCTGGCAAACGCCTACCATCGACCATGCTCTTTGACAGTCGATGCCCTCCGAGCCTGTGGCACTACAACTGAATCCGAGCAAAGTGGACGTCCTTCTGCCTTCAGTGGTCTGGGTAAGAGTCTTGTCGGACATGTCCGGGGTCTCTTTTCCAACAAGAAGCTGGCTTTGTCTACATCCCTCATCTGGCTTTCCTGGACACTGATTGGCTTGGGATATCCCCTCTTCTTCCTCTATCTGCCGTAAGCCCATCCACTCCCTAAAACTCTAAGATTCTAGGCTAACATGAACAGATCTCTCCTTAGCAGCCGTCTTCCCGATTATGCACCCTCCTTCACGGAGACATGGCGCGATTACACCATCACCAATATCTGCGCCATCTTTGGTCCTCTGATCGCAGCTGGTCTGGCTGAAGTTCAGTTCCTCGGTCGCCGATATACCATGGCCATCGGAGCTATCATCACGGCTATCTTCTTCTTCTGTTACACCATCATCAAGACACCAGCTCAGAATCTGGCTATCAGCAGCTGTATCTGTACGTTCTACATCTTGATACACATAGATTCTTGCTAATATTCTCCAGCCGTTTGCATCAACCTTTACTACGGTACACTCTATGCATACACTGCAGAGGTGTTCCCTTCTGCGCACCGAACCACTGGAAATGGAATTGCAGTCGGTCTTAATCGAATTATGGGTTTGCTTTCCGCAGTGATTGCTGTCACTGCAGACACTGCCACTGTAACGCCTCTATACATCTCGGCCGCGTTATTCCTTGTAATGGCTATTATCTCTGTTATTCTTCCCTTTGAGCCTTATGGACACAGTGCTTCTTAGCTGGGAAGCCTGTTGGCTGTTAGTTTAGTTCTCATTCTGGATGTGTAATACTATTTATTGTTCAAGGACGTCTCCTCAGTACAAGCGAGTGACTGTAGACAAAATGAGTGGTGGTTGAATGGTAAGAAGACATCTTAGAACTGATTCATATCCCACCAATCCACATTCATATACAAGCCCTCTCCCATAGGTCCCAGATTCTCCCAGGCGCCCCATGCAAGGTCATACGTAGCATTGTGTTCACCCATTACTGTTTCGGAAGCCACGGTCATATCTTCAGTTCCTGGTTGGTCCATGACCATCTGTGCGTCGGCTTCTCTTCTTTCCATCATCCACCTTGGGGGTGTAGCATACCGAGCTGTCGATTCTCGCATATCGGCTGGGGGTGTATTCATCTCAGACCGTGAAACAGGCTCGTCGCCTCCACTGCTGGTCCAGAATGTCTGACTACGAGCACTTCGATCTCTATAGTTTGGGAATTGAGGAGCTGCCACGTCTAGGAGGATCCATATAAGAGATGTTTTCACCGCCGCGGGAGAGCTTCTATTTTGTGTTGGTTCTGTTGATTGGATGAAGTGGTTCAACGAATCCTCCTAGGATAGGTTAGCATCGTCCTGAGGAGTAAGACTAGGAGAAAAGACGAACAATCGCTTTGCAAACCGGCCAACGGGTCGCCATCTCCTTGACAAGATTATGGCACAGCTCCAGATTCTCCACCGAGGACGCCTTCAACCTCGTGTCACTCGTCCGCGTCCAGTACAGATGCAACGTACTTGCAATAGCAGCTGCCTGGGAAAAGAACGGATCGGACAAATGTAGTCCCTTTTCGTTGGCTGTTCTAATTAGTCTTGAAATCCAAGTGCAATGCCTCAAGGCTTTCTCGTAGGATGATCTCCAGAAAGTGTTACCACCTAATTTGTTCTTTGGTGTTTCCGCCATGGAAGTGTAGAGACATGGATGGTTCAGCACGCAATGAATAGCGTGGTAGGTGATCTGAACCCTCAGCCACGGGAGTAGCCTCAAGCGGTTGGAGTACGCATCTTGACAGGAGATCGACGGAAATTTGACTGCATTATAGCTTAGACAAATAGGCCATCCCATCTCAACTTCGAGTAGTCGCGAGTAAAGCTTCGTATAATCCGAGTCCGGCTGCCATGGGTACTTGGCCTGCCCTTCAACACATTTGGCCACATAAAGCCTTATATCTGTCCAAAGGCTGCAAAGCTTCAGTGATTGAGACCATATATCGGCTAGTGGCTCCGTTCCTTCTGCCTTGGGGGTAGGGATGCAATCTGCCAGCGGATCCCCACGTTCAGCGGATAACAACTGCGGTGAGCTGGTTTCTTGCAATATGGACGGTAATAAGATAGGAGCGCTGCACATGAAGCTTAGAAATTGAATGCTCCAGAATAGCTTGGATTTTGCGTCGGGGGTTGTGTCTAGATGGTTTTCAGGTATCAACTGCATCATGTTCTTTGCAAGAGATACATCGAAGCCTGCAGTGGTAATTTCCCCAACTTATCAGGTGTTAGTAATCTCTTTCTCACAGTAGAATACTCGTCTTACTGATGAAGTTATAGTAGGCCAACAAACACAGTATCTGGCAGTGCCCAATCGTCAGACTTCCTTGGGCAATAGCAAGCATGACCCCCGTTCTGGCACTTCTATAATAAGTATCTGGACTTTCCAAGGCCTCTCCCATAAAGTCAGAGGTAGTGTATGTGGTTAATAGGGCTAACATGGCAGAGACCAGACCATCGGATTCGTTTTGGGTAAACTCGTCAAACAGCCACAATGGTTGTCGATGGATGTTTTGGTAGTAGAACCGGACCACACGTATTCCCAGATTATCTGATATAGGAGTTCTATATCGATTCAGTATGTTTTAATGACTATGACTCATGAGAGGTGGCAGACGTACGACAATGGCTGTGATGCGTGTCTCTGAGGCGTGGGGACAGAAAAGGATGGCGCGCGTATACTCCTTTCGGGAGTTGATGTAGTCTCTTGCCTAGAATCGGGTCTATGTATCGAGTTTAGTAACAATATATAGTTCTCATTACGAGGGTACCCACGCAATCCTGCTGATAAGACTGTCCAGCTTATCTTCAAGTTGCTCGAGTCGACTTGTCTAGTATCCTCAGCCAAGTCATCATAATCGAGTGCTTCGAGGCCCTTACCACAGTAGTATCTTGCTGGACTGCAGCATGGTCTTGTTGGAAGGAACAATGCTGGCGAAGACGGCTACACGTCGAACATCGCGGTCTTTCACCGGGACATCGTATTTTCTTGCGCCTTACCATCACCGTTTAGTTGATCCTACCACCGTGGTTAATTGATTTGGCATACCTGCAATTATCGCAAGCTTGCGCCACGCGCCGATATTGTCGTGTTCTAGGTGCACTCATGGCTGTGTATACATAAACTACACGTGGACTGGAATTGATGTCTGGAGGAATGGAGGTCATCGCGTTTTTATGGAAGCAAATGCGGGGTGTCGGGCGCTAACTATCAGCCCCATAGAGCAGTAATATTCCGTCCCACACCACTATAATTTTGCGACAAATGTCCTATCTCCAGATCTACAGTGAATGACATGAATGGATGCTATTAATTCTAGTCGTTTATTGTTTTACGACGAAGCCAATTCTATCTACAGCTTGCTTTCCGCCGCAACTCTAGGAATCCCAAAATTAGAAATATCCTCCTTCGTAGCTCCATCAATTGCAAGCTCCGCAAGAACACGCCCAATCGCCGGCGCAAACTTGAATGCATGTCCACCACCAAGTCCAACAATAATATCAGGGTGCTTCTTCAATGGGCTAATCACAAATTGACGATCAGGTGTAATGGCGTATTGACACGTGATAGTTCGCAACGGCTCACCCTTCTCGGGAATGAGGTTGCCCATGAAAGACGTTAACTCATTAAAGAGCTCTGAAGAAGGGACAAATGTGCGGTTCTCGGGGGTCATGAAGTTGTTGGATGTGTCGCGCCCGGCTTTGATGGCGGGCTCACCGTACATGGGGAAGCCGTAGTAGTAGTGATCGCCAGCCCAGATCCAGACAGGGAACTTGGTCTCGTCGAAGGGTGTGAGATCGGCGGGTTTGTAATATGTGACTTGCTCTTGCATAATTGTAAGGGGAATTTCTGAGCCAAGAGGTTTGAGGAGCTTGTTTATCCAGGCATCGCAAGCCAAGATGACTTTGTCAACCTGGAAGCTGCCCTGGGATGTCTCAATCGTCAAGCCTTTGCCATTCGCGTTGGGAATGACCGCATCCACGCGCGTCTTTTCCTTCAAGACTGCTCCATTGGCGCGAGCCTGATATTGCATCGCCGCGACTGACTTCGATGCATGGACGATGCCTGAGTCGGCAGTATAAATTGTCTTGACACCCTCCGGAACATCAAAAGCTGGCCATCGTCTCTTGACTTCTTGTGCATCGAGCAACTCATAAGGGATGCCATTCGCATCCAGACTTCTCGTGAACTCGCCCGCACTCATACTCTTCTCAAACTCGTTAAGTTCACTCTCATCAGTAGCGGTCTTAGGGAAGAAGACCACGCCACCAGTGATGGTCAGCATTTGAAGACCGCTGCGGCGTTCAAGCTCAGCCCAATCTTTGTAGGCCGCGCGAGCGAGAGCCACATAGTCTGGAGAACCGTAAGATGTTCTGACGATGCGAGATGTGTCGTGGGATGAGCCGTAGACGTTGCCGAACTCGTATTGCTCAAAGCCAATAACGCTGGAGCCTTTGATGGCGGCTTGGTAGGCTGCGGCGCTGCCGAGGGCCCCGAGGCCAACGACGGCAACATTGAACTTATTATTTGACATTCTGAATATGTTGATGAGGATTTGAAGGTGGTGCTACAGCTTGCTACGATGATTCCTAGAAGCACTTTATAATAGAGTCAACGGTTAGTGTAGATGGTCTCGCCCCACGTTGCCTCTGTCCCCGCAGTCGCTTATCCAGTCTCATGATACTGCCCGAACCGGAGAGAATACCCAGCCTTCTTCCCCTCTCTACGCTAATGTCCAGAAGCGCGGTATCGCTCTTGTTGCTGGTTATCGCTGTCATGTAAGTGAAAGAATCCGTCCCCACACGGAATCTTGGGCGGATTCTCTCGGATTTCCCGCTCACATACCGATCGCTTATCTCGTTGTGATAAGATAATCGGCCAACGGTTCTATCTAAACATCATCATAAAGAGTAGATCATGACATTATCATTTGGGTAGACGGGCCTTCATAGTCTATAGGTCGATAACAAAGCAAGGTGAGATAGGACATTGACATCAGTACCAAGGCTTCGAGGGATCACATTTGGATGTCAATTGGCAATTTGGGGGCATGCAGTA
Source organism: Fusarium sp. MBC 364 (assembly GCA_030777805.1). Taxonomy (NCBI): domain Eukaryota; kingdom Fungi; phylum Ascomycota; class Sordariomycetes; order Hypocreales; family Nectriaceae; genus Fusarium; species Fusarium sp. MBC 364. Next base: position 102,546 of record JAPFSC010000031.1, read on the forward strand.
ATAGGTAATATAAATTCGTTATCATTGAAATAAATGCCAAAAGCTATCATGCGTATACTAAATCATCAAACATGCATCATAATCATATATCCAACATCATCCCATGTTACCAAACACTCATATTTCGGAGGAAAAGAATGTTAGTCGTATGCGATACCGGAAGGTGTACCAGAAGAAAGCTTGTTGTACTTTCCAGAGTTGGCGTTGTCCATGAGAGTGTGGTCATGCTCCTTCTTTCGCTCGGTGAAAGGCTCAGACTCACGCTCGGGTTGAGCGCCGGGCATGGACTGCTTGTTGGAGAAGTCATTGCCAGAAGTGTTGCCCATCATACCAGTGTTCTCGGTCATGCCAGACTGGTTACCAAGACCAGTGTTCTGGCCCATACTAGTCATGCCGGATTGGTTACCGAAGCCAGTGTTCTCACCCATCTGGTTACCAAGGCCAGAGCCGGTCATGCCAGACTGGGACTGGAAACCACGGTTGTTATCACCAGTGTTAAACTGATCGTTCTCACGGCGGTGGTCTGCAGCGTGGGAAGCGAGCGCACCGGCTCCAAGACCGGCGGCAGCACCAGTGGCAAGTCCAGCACCTCGGTGGGAGTCTCGCTGCTCGGATCCAGGGTTCATGGCGGATCGCTCACTTGAGTAAGCATCCTGAGAACCAGGGTTCATGGCAGAGCGTTCGCTGGAGTAGGGGTCCTGAGAGTTGAAGCCTCGGTTGGAGCCAAGACCAGACTTCTCGTCGTGGTCGCGACCGGCGCGAGAAGCAAGGGCGCCAGCGCCGAGACCAGCTGCGGTACCAGCACCAAGTCCCATACCTCGGTGGGAGTCCTGCTGCTCATATGACTGAGAGCCAGGGTTCATAGCAGAACGCTCACTAGAGTAGGGGTCTTGAGACTGGAAGCCTTGGTTGGAACCGAGACCAGAGCGCTCGTTGCGGTCATTGTCGCGACCGGCATGAGAGGCCAGGCCGACAGCACCAAGACCGGCAGCAGTGCCAGCAGCCATGCCAGTACCTCGGTGAGAGTCATGCTGCTGGTCGTAGCCGCGAGAGGAGGGGTTCATGGCAGAGCCCTCAATGGGGTAAGCAGACTGGTTCTCGTAGCCACGGTTGGACTCAAGACCAGAGCGGTCGTCGCGGTCATGGTCACGACCAAATCGGGATGCGAGGGCACCAGCGCCAAGACCAGCAGCAGTACCAGCAGCCAGGCCAGCACCACGGTGAGAATCGTGCTGCTGGTTCTGGCCCATGGGGTCCTTGTGAGAGAAGTTGGTGGGCTGGTTGGCCTGAGAGTCGTAGCGCTCGTCAGCGACAGCAGCGGCACTCAGGCCATGCATGTGCTGGGAGCCAGACTGTTGGGATGTAGCAGAGGGGTCGTAGCTCTGGTTGTCAAAGCCGGTACCGCGCTGGTTGGCGGTACGGTCATCATCGCGACGACCATGGTGCGAAGCGAGAGCTCCAGCGCCGAGACCAGCGGCAGCACCACCTGCAGCACCAGTGGCAATGTCGCGACCGCGGTGAGAGTCAATGTCTTGCTGGCGATAAGGCATCTGGGTAGCTCCACCAGAGGAGGGGTTGGTGCCCTGGGTGCTGTAGTCACGAGAAGAGTCGAGACCAGCGGCGGGGTACTTGGTGGTGTGCTGAGTAGCAGAAGGGTCCTGGTAATCGCGGGCAGTATTGTCGCGACGGTTGTCATCGTCGTGTCGGTCCCTGGTAGCAGCGTAGGCACCTGCGGCACCGGCAGCGCCAGCAGCACCTAGAGCAGGACCAGTCTTGGAGTGGTGGTGCTTGTCGTTATCGTAATCACCGACACGCTCAGCATCATCCTTATCCTTTCGGTGGAAGAGACCGCCAAGCTTGCTGTCCTTCTCCTTGTCATCCTTGACCTTGTCGTGGTGGTGGTGTTCCTTGTGTTCCTTAGGCTCCTTGTGGTCCTTGCCAAGAAGGGGGAATGCCCTCTGCTTGTGCTCCTCAGGCTGAGTCCTGTCGGCAATCTGGTCGTACTGTCTGGGCTCGTCCTTGTCGTGGCGTCGCTCATTCAGCTTGTGAGCTCCGTAGGCTCCAGCGCCAACAGCACCAGCACCGGCGAGTCCCTCCTTGTAGTGTGAGTCGGATGTTCTCTCGTCGGGGCGTGTCTGGTCACCAGGGCGGCTGCCGTAGGGTTCTGTGTTGCCGAGGGTGTCATCACGGTCGCGTCGCTCGCTCAGCTTGTGGGCGCCATAAGCACCAGCACCAGCGGCGCCAGCGCCAGCGAGACCCTCCTTGTAATGGGAGCCAGATGTTCTCTCGTCAGGACGCATTTGCTCACCCGGGCGGGCGGCGTTGGGGTCGGTGTTTCTGGTGGAATCGTCGCGGTCGCGTCGGCTGAGGAAAGTGCCACTCTCCAGAGTGCTGCTGGGGTTGTGAGTAGCCTCTGTCGCGCCGGAGTGTACATCTCGGTGACGTCGGGCTTCGTCTTCAGGGCTACCGTGGCCAATTACGGAGTTGTGAACACCTCCTTGGCTGGGGAGGTCACCCCAGTAAGGGTGCTCTTGGGTGGATGGTGCAAGAGGATCCTTCTGTCCCATTGTGCTGGACTCGGTTGTTCGGTCCAGAGCGTCGTCCCGTCTACCACTGAGGGTATCTTCACGTCTGCCACCAAGGGTATCGTCGCGTCGGTCGCCAAAAGACTCGTCGCGTCTCTCAGACATGTTCTCATGGCCAGGCTTGTAGGAAGTACGGTCCCCAGAACCGGTCATTCCGACACCTGAGTCCTTGTAGTCATGGCTGCGGGAAGCGTCCTTGTCGCTCTCTGTCCAACCGCGAGGATCGTCAGCTTTGTGAAGCTTGTTGTGCTCGTGTTTCTTGGAGTATCCCTCTCTGGTGTCGCTGGGCTCCATGTCTTCTGTGGGGAACGAACCTGGGGGATGAGGGGTAGTATCGTCGTTGGAACGGTCCTTGTGGAGAATCTCCTTGACTTTTTGTCCGAGGCCGCTCATTTTGGATGTCGGTGGAGATTATGAGGTTTGGGTATAAAGAGAAAGAGAGATGAAGTCGCTGGGTATTATTTTGGTTGATGATTGTCTTGGATAGAGATGTTCTGCCGTGATACTCAATTGACGCTATCATAGCTTCATATACGCATTGCTTCCCCAAGCTCCCGTCGTGAAACAGGGACAGCTCAGCTCAGCTCTCAACGTCGTCTACATCATCATGACCGCTCCGGGAACTAATAGATCGTGTGGGGTGCAGTCAAATCTGTGATTGACGTCCAGGTTTCCCAGCTTTGGTTGGTAGCATCCCTGTCGATCTTACTGTCTTGGGCTAAGGGCGACGCCGACTTCGTCATCCACATGCCCATCCGATTGTTCTCAACATCGGGAACGTACATTCAAACCTGGGATTACGTCTACCTTTTTTATTTCCCTGGATGGCCTGGTCCAGAACAGCTGTCTTTTGCTGCACGACGAACGCTGATTGCATCATTGCGGCTGAATTGAGCCGTGGCTGGTCTGCCCAGGCCTGGGCGCCCGAAAACAAGATTGGAGGGAGCTGCAGCGTGTCTTTACTGGAGCTTCCCAGTGGCTGGTAAGTCCCATTGGACAATATGCGGAAGGTTCACTCCTTTCGCTGGGAGCAGATCATTCAGGCCATCGATTTGGCAGCCCACCATGCTCGTAACAAGATGTGGTATCGTATTTGGACATTGCAGTGATACCATGTACAAGTGGATATTCACGTGGCCTGAGGGATACTGTACCCAGCTCAATTCTTTGGACTGGAGCTACCCTGGAGCGTTCGTGATAACAAGCTCAAACGAGATAATAGTCACATAATTGCTCTACCATCATGTTACTTAATCTCTTATCAGGAGTGATTATTTAATTTGGCCTATATCTCAATTGGTAAGTTTCTCCCTTGTCTTCTGTGGTTGCAGAATCCGCATGGTATCATTTGAGAGTTGAATATTTAGATGGAAATCACAAAAGAACGTGCTTCTACGTTTGATGCTATCAGGACCACAGCCTCCTGTTGATTGGCTGAACGCTCTCAGATACCCCCACCCCAAACGCGTTAAGAGGTACGCGACTTCTGGAAGCTCACCGGTGCTTGACATGCCCCAAGCTGGACACCCTTGCCACAAATTACCTTGTTGACAGACGACTGAGCAAGACAATAGACGATCGTGAAATCTAAAAGATCGGGTCATCTTTGATCCTTCCACAACACCCTAGGGGGAAACCCTTCGAAGTACTGCCTTATCCTGTGATGTCATGCCCTTGTCGCGTGTTCTCAGAATGCAGCCGGCTGAACTGTTAGCCTCTTTTTGTGCTCGGAAATACCACGAAAATGCCATAACAGCAGCTATCGAGATCTAAGGCATAGCAAGATGCCGGAAAAGAGATACTCCGGTGAATGCCTTTGCATAAGCTGTATGCAACGGACATCATAGCATGAACAATTATGCATGGATAATTCACCTCACATAAGAATTATGCCACCCTCTGTCATGTTTCCGTTTCGAACCCGCCGCTCCGATCGACCAGCTGCATACAAACATCCAACACATTCGTTGCACAGCCGAACAGCACAAATTCAATTGGCGGCCTAAAATAATTTGTCCAATCACTTGAAAGGCCGTTGATCCGTTTGGCGGCTTATGCCTGGGCTACGCGCGGCCTAGCGTTCTTTTTATAGAAATTACAGCGAACAATCATGTGAATTTGGCGACAACGATACGAGGTGGTGGTCGAAAGATGTGGCACGAGCTGATAGACGGCTGATTATTTGTAGCACAAATATAGTTTTCCTGCTGCCTTCTTTTTCAGTGTGAATTTTGCTTTATCAATTTTTGCGACCGGTGCTGGCGCGTGAATTTATCTCATCATGCGATCTTTACTCACGATTACGGTTTTCATCTCGCACTGCTTACTTGCGACCGGGCATGTCAGTATGGATGATGCACCACCAGAGGCAAGTGCTTTATTTTACGGCTCCGATGCATCAAATCATGTGCGAAATCCGCACAAAGATCCACTGCAGAACATGCCACTAGCAGAACGTTGGCGACAATGGGTGCGACGACAAGATACCGAAACAGACGACAATGATACGTCAACCGAAGAAAGATCAGAGACTCGTGAAAGCACAAGAGAAGAAGAAACAACGACAGAGGATGAGGCTACGACTAAAGAAGAAAGATCGTTCACAACAGAGCAACCGACATTAACGACTGAAGAATCCACGACAGAAGCGTCATCCACCGATGAATCCACCTCAGCCTCAACAGCTTCATCCACCGAAACAACAAGCGACCCAACCACTACCCGCAGCAGCTTCACATCCATAGAACAAGGCGCATCCTGCTACAGCACTCATACCACAACCAGCGTGGTATGCCATATCACGACCGCTGGCCGCACAGAAAGCCACTCCTGCATCACCAACACAATGACATCCAGCACATGCGCCCCAGGCCTCTTCTGCGAGATCCATCCCGATTCTGGCGCGACGGTATGCATGGAACAGCACAATGAGATTGGTACGGAGGGAATTGTTGTGGCGTCGATTTTCGCAGCCGCCATAGCGGGCTGCATGGCTGTTCTGGTCGGGATGTGTATAAGGGACAAGCGTGCGCAGAAGAAGTTTGAGAATCTGAAGAGAGTTAAGACGCTGAGAACGGCGAAGAGGGAGGAGCAGGCTAATCTTATGGCTGGAGGTCATATTTGAGGAACGCTTGTATGGCAAATGATTTGCACTCAAAGTAAAAAAGGACGGATAAACAGAACTACATGGCTACGAGAGTTAAATAATATGACACTATTTACAGACGAACAGGTCGAGGCCAGTCGGGATCTTGTGCAAGCTCAACCTGTGCAAGGTGAATCGCCTGGTCCTCAGCATCTTCAAAACTCTGAACGCTTGCAGCCCCATTTGGCTTGAAGTACGGTCCATCAACCTCGCACTGCGTCTCATTAGCAGCAGGCAAAGTTCCATTGTAAAGGAATCCCCGAACGTGCTTGGCGAGACACAGCGAGGGAACTGCAACAGAGCAATGTCCATACCCCTTGACCTCGATGAGACGCGAGTCTTCAAAGGCAGCGAGAGCGGTCCTGGCTGAGACGAGAGGGCACACGGGGTCGTAGGTCGTGGTCAGGATTAGAAGGGGATGCGCGGTCTCTACACCGTTGCGAGGGACGTAGTTGTGTGTTTTGGGGACACGCCATTGCTGCTTAGCGAAGAGCTGAATAATATCATCGGGCGCGAAGAGACTACGGTTGAAAGTTGGCACCACAATGTCCAAAAGGGAGTCGAGGTCCTGCGGCCAGTGCTTAGCACCTGACATGCCATCGTTCAGCGAAACAAAGTAGAGCGCATCACTGTCATCTTCACCACCCAAACCATAGTCCATCAAAGCCTGTGTTGCGTTGCCGCTGAGAAGCTGACTCATACGTTCGGCGAACATGTGCCACCTCTCGGGCTTGTACAAGACTGGGAACAGAGCTCCGAACCAAATCTTCTGGTAGTCGAGCAGGCCATACATGCTGTTGTTGACATAGACGTTCATGGGCTGCTTCTTGAGATCATTGGCGAAAGAGACGAATTTCTCTTTAAGACCTTCCCAAGATTCTGCCATTGATGATAGTGGACAAGCATCGCCAGACTTGGCACACTCTTTGAAAAGTCCATCCATGACATTCTCGGTATCGTTGAGGTCTTCTTCGTCGAGGCGAGACTCATACCAGAGAAATTGGTTGACGACTCCATCAATGATGACTCTGTGAGATCTCTCGGGGAACAAAGTAGCATAAGTCTGGCCGAGAAGGGTTCCGTAGCTGAAGCCCCAGTAGTACATATCCTTTTGACCAACAGCATCGAGGATACTGTTCATATCTGCAGCTGTTTGAGGCGTGTTGATGTAATGTCCATGTTCGCCCATTGTATCCTCACAGGCTCTGACATAGTTGTGAGTCCAGGCGAAAGCCTCGGCGCCATCCTTAGTGATATCTGCATCATTCACAGATCCGAGCTGTTGACGCGCCTCTTTGCTGGGATAACACGAAGCCGTTGGCGTCGAAGAGTTGATGCCGCGAGGATCAAAGGTAAGAAGATGGAATCCATCACCGACAATAGTGCTTAGCTGCTCACCCCGTCTGTGAAGGAACTCAAACCCACTACCACCAGGTCCACCAGGGTTCAGCAGCAGATTGGGACTTCCATCCTTGCCGCGCATCCGGATAATGGGCACATTGAAGGTTTTGTTGCTGGCCCCCGGATTGAACTGGTCAATCGGCACATCAATGTCGCTGCACTCGAGAGTCCGGTTGCTGATCTCTCCGCAAGGCTTCCATTGGATGTTTTCGCCCTCGTGCTGACGGTGGAGATGATGACGGTGTGAGCAGTGAGGGCGGCTCTGAGGGGTCAGCCAATGCCAAGCGGCGTAAGTGAGAGCGCCCGCGACAAAAAGCTTCCAGTTCCATTTGCTGATGGCTTTGCGTCGCGATTGGGACCACTCGTCCCCGAAGGATTGCTTTTCGCTCATCTTGATAGGTTTATTGATGGTGAGATGAGATGAGATGAGATGAGATGGATGGGAACGAGGAGAGTGAGCTATGGACTAACTGTATTGGAACGCTTACGCGCGGGCACGTGAGAACCCCTGTAAATTACCAACACGTGCGCTATTGGCGGCCATTACCGCTGTTTGCAGTGCAATTGAGGCGCAACCATCACCAAAACTATTCCATCTATGATCTGCCTGAATCCTGCGAGAATATGGAAGTGCCGGATCAACAATGCAGTAATGCAGAATCATACGTTACTTGCTACGTAATTAGTCCGAGAGAAGTAACGAGTACGAAATTCCAGGTGTTTCATTAGTGCTTAGAAGACCCAGTAACAACAACCGCTGGAGCAAAACGTCATAGAGTCTGCAGACACGGATATTCGGCATTGTACGAAAATCACGATTGAGGAATGTAGGCGCTTCTGGTATATATAATCTCTATGATCAATTGTGCAGTTTTTGATATGTTTTCCCACTGGTGGGAGATATATATTGAGAGCGGTCTAAGAAGTCGTCGCGGGATTCATGGTTTCTTATTGTCATCAATAGTAGTGCCGAGCCTCCACCTGCTACGGAGTAGTCCACGGAGTATGCATCCCTAGTCCACCATAATCTCCAGTCTAATTGCCGGGCACTTTGCCTAACTTTATAATGATCGCCGAATAAGATCCAACAATGGTACTACCATGCGACTAAATAATGCCGAGCATCCGGGGACCTATAGCCACTTACCTTGTTATGCCGAACACTGGTAATGAACAATATTTAAGGACGCTTCTCCCAATCTGTCCATGCCAAGCCATCTATCTTTATCCAAGATCAAACAATAGTCACTATGAGCTCTTTTGAAACCCCAGCGTCAGCACTTCAAACAAGTGTGAAGAAGTACCCTGATCGTGCGGTGTTGAAGGTGCCAACCCGTTCGTCTGGAGGGGTAGCCTTCAAGGACATCACCTATACCCAATTTCAAAAGGACGTTGAACTATCGGCGAGATATTGGAGGTCTGAGCTTTCTAAGCTCGGAGCCCAAGACAGAGCAGTTGTTGGTGTCTGGTGAGTCTGTTCTGTGTATGACCTCATTTGAATCCTTCAACTGATTACAATTTAGGCTAAGAGGATATTCTTACTCAGATGCAGTTCATATCTGGGGTCTCCATTGGGCTGGCTACACTCCCCAAATGGTCTCTCTTCGCTTGAGTGATCCTTCCGTTGTCTATGAGCTGCTCCAAACTGGAAAGGCTGTAGCACTCGTACACGAACCGGAATTTGCCTCGATGCTTGATAATGCTCCTTTGCCGCTATTCTCAGGTGGTGACAGCATCTTCGATAAGAACTCTGAAGAGCTACCCTCCGTAAACGCATGGCATCCTAGCAAGTGGGACGATGTGCTCTTTATCTATCACACCTCTGGGTCGACCTCGGGCATTCCAAAATTGGTACCATGTACCGCAAAATGGGTAGACCACGCGATTAAGGTGTCCACAGAATGGGAAGCAAGAGGCAACAAGACTGGTGAACGTATGGTTAACTTGCACATGTAAGTCTGCCCCTCAGCTGCACCAATATAGGAACTCTACTAACAAAGCACTAGTGGGAGCTTCTGCCACATGGCCGCCTCCTACATCTTGTGGTTCGCAGTAAGAGAAGGCTCGTGTGTCATCATTCCCAGTGCCTTTCCCCATCCCATCTCCGAAGTCAAGTATTTCCTCGAAGAACAGGGTCTTACAACAGTGCTTCTGTTTCCGCCCATGCTTTCTGCTATTCTTCGACAAGCCCGTACCGACCCGTCACTTCTTGCCGCTCTGAAGAAGGCAGATTGCATAGGCTCTGGCGGCCTGGACCCTGATCCAGCCGATGTAGCATGGGGACGAAGCCAAGGCTTCCACATGCCAAATGTCCTTGGATCTACAGAGCTTGGGTTGCCAATGATGTCTGACGCTCGAGAGAACAACGACTATCTTCTGCCACTTCCTGGCAATAAATATGAGTTCATCCCAATAGGTGATAATGTCGAGTCTGGCGAACCATTGCTGGAGTTAGTCGTACTTCCTGATTCACCTGATCGTCCAGTTCCTGATCTCTGCGCCGCCGATGGCAAATTCTACACTGGGGATCTGTTCATCGAGCCCGAGCCTGGCAAGTACCTATGCAAAGGCCGAAGCGACAACTGGATTAAGATGGAAACGGCATTACGATGTGACACCACTTCTATCGAGTCTAACGTCATGGACACCTGCGGAAGCGACTTGGTCAGCGCCGTTGTCGTGGTAGGAGTTGGGCGTCCATGTCCGACCATCATTGTTGAGCCGAAGGATGGGTCGGTGGCCAGTTCGAATGAATCAATGGAGAATCTGAGGAAAGAGATCTTAGTGAGGATCGCTCCGTTCCATAGGAGGAGATATGAGCACGAGCGGGTGGATGACATACGGTATATCGTTGTCGTTCCCCAGGGAACGCTACCTCGGACTATCACAAAGGGAAATGTGCGCCGGAAGGAGGTTGAGAAAGTTTATACCAAAACGTTGGATGAATTGTACGGAAGGGAAACGGTTGCACAGGGATAGATGGAGGAAATGTCTTTCTGTCAATCGAAAAACTTCGTAAATCCTTTATGATCAAGTGCTGGACGAAAATAGCATCAAGGATGTTCGTGTTGAAAGTGGAGAGGATGGAAATCCTCGTTATTTTGAGGCTTATATCTCAGCTCTTCCAGATTGTTTCCATAGAATCCTTCATATCTATATACGGGGCAGGTAAGCATGAGGCTTGGCTCTATCAATGAGAGTACTCAGCTGATGTCTTGGCCTTGTGAAAGCTTGGCATCACTCCAGCCTGGGTTACGTCTGGGGATCCATGACAAGCGCGTGTATGACCTCACCTTCATGCAAGCCAAATACGGAAGGATCCGACTCTGTTGAATAATTCAACTAGCTTATATCTTGGTAAGATCAGGAACCCCTCATGAAATCTGAGAAAGGGTGTTTTTCCATGGAGCTTATGGGCCCACGGCGCCATCCTTGACTGCGACCTAGCGACAAAAGCGTCAGAGTACCTTGCCCACTATATTACCTCCAACCTTCCAACTATGGTGGCGGGATTAACATGGATGGATTATGCTTAATCTAAATCGAAAAGTAAAAAGAGCTTGAAGGGACAGAACTGGTGAGGCTTAGTACCACTCCTAAACACTGCGCCACTCGTCAATTCGATGCCTGGTCGAGACCTGAAAAACACCTGCAACATGCTGATAACCCAAAGAATGCACGGGCATCAAAAACGGGACCAGGCCTCGGGAGTCATTGCCGTGATCTGGTGGGATGCGATGCGATGCGATGTAACGATAATCTGCTGTTACCGTAGGTCCCGGCCGAGTTCGGTTCTTACATCGAGGCAACAATTTGTGTAACAGAGGGTTTTGACGTCTTAGGTAAGATCCATTGCCTCCACAGTCAAGCCTAGCAATAACCATAACCAGGAAATTCCGCCCCCGTCATGGCTGGGGCAGCTCCTTGAAATAGTCATAACGTTATCCAAAGCTACCTAAATAAAGCTTAAATTCTGTGCTACATTTTCGCATGTCTCGCTATTCGTGTCTCGCTTCTCGCGTATCGAGGATGACTCGCTCTCTCTCAGAATGAGTCTAGCCAAGTGAGGCGCTGCATAGTAAGCAGCCCTGACAACAAACAAGCCCAGTAAATCCTTGGCACTTGCAATTGTTTCCCCAAAGAAGCAACAGCCGATGTCTGAGGCAGACCGTCATTTGTAATTTCGAGTGGCTACATCTGTCTGAGCTACCCAAACGCCGACGCAGTCAAGTCTAATGCCTCTTAAAACCGATGCAGAGATGGATTTAGTAAGGCTTGGGCAGCCATTTGGGCGGAATACACGAGCGTTAGTCATTGAGCCACCCAAGTGTCTTGAGCTTCTGCTGATGCCTCCGCCAGTCAGATCGAGCATCGCCCTAATGTACAGACAGGGGTCATGCTTTAGGTGAGAAAAGACAGGATCGAGTTATTTGCAGCATCGTGTCTGCTGACTCCGCCACTTAGCATTGGACTTCTTCTTTTTGCTGCCTCGAGGACATTTGTAGGTCGCAGTATAAACCCATATTAAGCTAAATCACTGCCGGTAATTGCACACTCTGGTCGGACACATTCGATAATATTCGGTTCAACTATTGTGTCTGTTTACGTAAATAAGACCCTGTCAAGAACAAACGACCCTAGGGCCTACCACTATGCCTCAAGAAAAAAGTCCGAACTTTTTAGGAGTAATGAGCTCTGACGCCAGTAAGGTAGGTCTTGCATCGGGCGTATTATGTCAATGAGAAAGCCACCCGGGACTAATGAGACACACAGAGTAGGAGAGAGCGAAACCGAGAAGCGCAACAACAGTTCCGAAAGCGAAGGCAGGCTGCCGAAGCTGCTCGTATGCAGCGGCTGAAGCATTTGGAGGGTATCATAGAGAAGATGAGCACCGTGATAGTAGGCTTCACCGACAAGATGTTGCAAGAGGATGTCTTGAAGCGGTATCCCGCGTTAGCAGCCGATGCACAAGATGTTATAGCACAAGTGCTTGCTCTGGCCAATGAGGCTGGTGATCCTGAGGAGGGTAGCACAGCTGGACTACCCGATGGTACATCGCCTGATACTAGAGGACAAGACTCGGGGTTTCTAGGGCAATCTTTCTCGTCAAGTCCCTTGCCGAGCGATATGATGCATCTAGATTCGGAGAACACCATGTTCATGACACATTCTTCACCCGAATATTCGCACGTTATGGGTACCCCTTCGGTATCTTACACACACATGAATGATCCAATGCTATCTCAAGCTTCGTACCTATCATCTTCGATACCACACTCGGTCGACCAGATGTCATGGAACATGTCTAACCCCCTCTCTCCAACATCTTTTACGTATCAGCCCAGTCAGTCATACTTGAATGTGGGTTCTCTTCCCCTCTATAAATCCCGTAGCTTACCATTAGCTTCTCAGAACAATCCCGAATATTCGTCACAGTACTACGACGGGACGGGCGCGACCCGATGATGACGATACAAAGGTGGCTCACAAGCCCCAGAACACACCCTTTTAAGCTTGTTTTTATGTTGCATTAAAATGGAAGGCAGGCCGACGGGGCCTTGACTTCCGAGACGGAAGCGTAAAAGGCCCGCATGGGTTAGATAATGGAGGCGTTTGGAGTATTTCGGCCAGGAATTATCTAAAAGAAGTCAAAGGATAAGGGGAAGGGAGTATTTAGTAATAAAAGATAATAAGGGATGCCAAGTAGAGAGATCTAAAAACTACGGAAGTTTACACATTTATCCCCAAGTATAAGTGGCGTGAAGGACTTGTTGCATAACTGTAGTAGGAGGAAGAAAAAAGACAGCCTGGGAAGAAAGAGGGAAAGTAATCCTTCTAGTGGTATTATGTTGTAGGTAACTTTGAGGTTACAAATCGCAAAAAATGAAGAGTGGGCAGTGGATGGTGTGTGTGTATGGGCTTTTTTCTTCCTTTCTTCCTTTCTTTGTTTCTTTGTCATCTTTCTTTTTTCTTAGGTTGTAACTTTAGTGGGGTTCATTTCCTCATTTGTTTTATCCTCTTCATTTTGGGTTTCTCTTTTGTTTCTGTGCAAACCTTATGTGGATGTTTGTTTCTGGTTCTTTTCTTTTTGTCATTTTCTTTCTTGACGTATTAGGTTTAGAATTTGGAAGTGCTTGTCGGATACCACTGCACCACTCTTCGGGCTCGTTCGCTGGTAGATGTTGAGGCAAGTTAGTATATAAAGGGAGATGCTCCCAAGGTTTATACACGATCACCCATTGGGATTGTGTAAACGTGGATTAAGCTTTCATTTGATCTGTATATTCTTTAGGCACCCATCTTTGTCAATCAGCTGGCCAAACACCTATCGATACTTGATATCTGGCTCTACACTGGTATACCCATTACCGCTTCCCTCTTCACCGACATAGCCTTCTCTTTTTATTAATTCATCACTGTTCCCTTGTCTCAATACCATCTCCAGCCTCCCCTCATTACCGACAACCCTGACCACAGCAGGTGTACTCCAAGTCCGCGAACTATCCACTCCTCCGCCAACATTTCCCAGATCATGCTGCTTAGAATATAGTGCCAGAATAAGGATCTCGCCAAAACTACCCCAACAAGAACTCAGCCAGCGGTGGCGAGAGAAGAGGATGACCATGGCATGAATGAGAACAATGGCAACATGTAGTAACAAGATGGCGAGAGCAAGAGGAACAGTGTTGCTACTTCGGATGCTGTAGCCGTAGCCACCCAAAAAGAATTCGTGTTCGACGATAGGGTCATCTAGCCCGGGTGATTTACCATCATTCTCGTCGAAAGGTCGGATTCCCTTCTTATCATAGTAATCGGGACCCATATGAGATAGAATGTCGGCTAGATGCACTGCAATCGCCATCTGCAGTGAACTTCCGCTTGCTTCAGCGGAAAAGTAGGGTTCACGAGTCCGGATCTCGTCGGCGATATCGATGGCCTTATCCCAAATAGAATCCTGCTTGAGATCCGTCTTCTTACCAGTTGTGTTGCGCCGTTGGCCAACAGCCTCCAGCCATTCCCTCCGCAGCTTAATAGGCTTGTATGTCTCTGCTGTATCACCGAGCAGATCCCATATATCGAAGAGTGCATAATCAAACTTGCTTCGGGCAAAATTTGATACACCGCGGTCGATCCAGAGATCGACTTCTGCCCAACGAGCATATGTCCGGCACAGATGAAGCCCGAATTCGTTTTCACTTGAGGTATTTGGATATTCGTCATCCAGAGTGCCATTATCGAAATATTTCGGCACTTCTTCCAAAAACAGGAAGTTCGCACTCACTCTTGAGTCTTCCTTGTCTAGGCTCGTTAGAATGCGATGCCTGGTCTCCGGATACTTGTTTTTGGACATATTCCGAGCTTCAGTGACCATGTCCTTGAACTCAGGGTTCTGCTTAAACGTCAGACTCACATCGCTGCTTGACATGTTTGCCGAGAAAAGAAAAGCTGCGTTGGAATCACTCGTCCTTGTGTATGCACACTCAGCAGCCACGAGGGGTTGCTTCCATAACTTCCGAGAAGGAGAGTTGAGGGTTTTGCGGTACGACTTGATGAGCAGATCGTTCGGGGCGAGCTCCCCAGTGTGCCAGCTCCATGTGATTTGGTTAGTCAAAGTGTCCATTGGTGTTGTGGCAACCGCAAGTTCCACCGACACTGGTATGAAATCCCGTGTTAATGAGATCTCCCGATCTGATCCAACCATCGAGGGATAGTTGGTGAAGGAGACATTCGATAACTGTCGGCGACTGGTGTCCATGCTTCTTCCCGGCGCGTCCCTGATTATAGGCAGAAGAAGCGATAGAGGATCAAAAATGGTAGGTCTCGATTCCTGTTCAATCATATAGGCATCTGCCTGGTCTGCACCGAGGTCATCTGGATAGATGTTTGGCTTGAAGTAGGTTGTTCGACTCGACCGCTCGTCAAAGGGCGCGTATACCTGCCACCATCCTTCACGAGGAATCATGGCGATGGCCGATAGTGGAGCAGCCGCAATGGAGAGAAGAATCGTCACGATTATAACCGTACCAGTCATCCAAGATCTCGCTCTCTTGGGCTTCGCACCTGGTTGCAGAAGCCCAGCCCAGAATTCCCAGCTGAAGAAGTATTGCAGTGGAGAACCAAGGTAGAAGGGCGCCGATAGAAGACCCAAGGGAACGCCGTCGTCTTCATGGAAAAGACTGTAACAGATTCGTTGCAAGAGGATGTCTGTCAACGATACGAGGATCAATATCTCGTGAGCTTTAGCAGCGAACTGCAAAAAGTTCAATTGCTCCTCGGTGAGATTGCCCCATCTTATCCTGTGAACATAGAGTCCCAGAAGAGCAAGGGTGATGGCGATTGGTAGGATATGGAAAAATGCAAGGTGGCGTAGAACAGCCCACACACCAGTTTTGCAGACCCTTTTAGGTCTTTCAGGGCCTTTGAAGCTTTTCCAATAAGATTGTTTCTCAGATTTCGATGAATCCTTGATCAGTGATTCTGTGCTTTGGTCCAGGCCTAATGTCGGTTGCTCTCGTATCGAAGGTGTTGGAATGCTGTAGTCCGCATCGCCAAGCGGGGAATACTGTCGGTCGCGTCTTGCACCGCGCCAAGACTGATGGGACACCTAGGGCTTAGCGTTAGGTAGGATAATCTGACTTGCAGAGTGGTGAGACAAACATCTTGCTTCAACTCGTCAAGCTCTACACCAGAGAAGCTCAATTCATTGTCGTGTGGCATTTTTTCCGACAATAAATCGGAAGCGGAAATAGGACACGCGGCAGAGAGCAGATCCTCCTCGTTAAAAAGGATTCTTTGTAAATTGCATGGATCAACCGACGCAACAGGGGTATAGGGCTGTCTCATTGGCTAGGTAGAGTTACAATGGGGGCTTTGGATACAAGAGCTCTGATATTGGTCTGTGTTATAGGTGGTAAATGCAATAGCAACATGTTCAATCTCAGTTAAATATCAGAATTCGTAACTATCTACCAGTCGAATATGTACAATTTCACAACGGTAAGATAAAACCCGGTGCCTACTGGGAAAGCTTGCCCTTGGTCTTCCAATACACATTGTAGTTGAATCCCTGCGCATCATAGAAAGGACCCATTTGAACCTTTTCGCCACCTGCTTGCGCTTCAAATTTGAGGCCCTCATTACCCTGTCTCTTGACAGTAGCCAAATCAATTGTGGGCATATTACCAATTGACGTATCACCGTAGTTGGCAGCCAAAATAACAGGACCAAAAGCAACCGCAGCAACGTTAGGATCGTCGTTGGCAGCGATAGTTCGGAGGCTCATGGGGAATTGCAGAGTAACCTTATCACCAGACTTCCAGTTGCGCTTGACCATAGCGTAATTTCCGGGCTTGACATCTACATCAATGGTCTGGCCGTTGACCTTGATGGATGCCTTGGAAGTCCAGGATGGGACACGAACAGCCAGCGTCCATTCACCATCCTTTCCGCCAATCTGGAGAGTGGAAGAGTCCTTCTGAGGATACTCGGTGCTTTGAGTGATGGAAACCCCACGCTGCGACCAGTTCAACTTCGAAGGAGTGAACAAATTGACGTAAAGGGTATCCTTGGTGTGGAAGTAAATCGAATCCATGAGCTTTGTGTTCGTCTCAATACCAGAGCCTTGACAGCACCAGAACGAGTTATAGTCAGTGCTCCAAGTACCGCCGCCCCATGCTGGTCCGATTCCTCGGCGACCGCCAGGGTTGAGAGGTGTGAAGTACGTAACGTGACCGTGGTTGTCCTTCGGGTTCTGCTGACCGAGAAGGTGGTTCATCAAAGCATTCTCGTAAAAGTCAAAGTATGACGCGTCGCTAGGGTTCAAAGCCCAAAGCTCGCGGGTCAGCTTGAGCATGTTGTATGTGTTGCATGCTTCGCAAGTGTCGTTGGTCAAGAATTTGGCGATAGCATCGGGTGCACGGAAGTGCTCAGCCTGGGAGTTCCCACCGATGGCGTAGGTGTGCTTGTGAACGGTCAGATCCCAGGCGTTGCGACCGATGTCAAGGTACGTCTTGTCACCAGAAACCTTATACTCGCGAAGGGCACCGATCCACTTGGGCACCTGGGTGTTGGCATGCAGGCCGGAGAGCTTGTCGACGTTGTTCTTAAGAGGGTCAAAGATAATGGCGTGGTCAAAGCGCTGAGCGACCTTGAGCCACTTGTTGTCATTGGTGTAGTAGGCGATATCCGCAAGGACTTCGTTCATACCACCGAACTCGGTCTGCATCATGCTTTGCATCTGGTCGTAGCTGAGCTTGCCAGTGCGGGTGTCGACCCAGCTCGCCAGAGAAAGCATGACTTCCTTAGCCTTGTCGTCACCGACACGACGGTAGACATCGAGAAGTCCAGCAAGAGTCTTGTGAATAGCGTAGTAAGGAACATTGCCATTGTTCAAAGTCCTCTTCTCGACCTTCTCGATCTCGGACTCGGGAAAGCCAGATAGATAGCCTTTGGTAAACCCAGCCTTCTCATTGTTGGCTTGGCACTTTGCAAGCTCAGCAACGAAGTATTTGGCACGCGAGCCGCATTCCTTGTTCCCAGCGGTGGCGTAGCAATGAGACCATGCAGTAAGAAAGTGGCCCTGGACGTGACTGCGGAAGGGAAAATCTGGAGCGTCCCACCCTCCATTCTTCTGAGCACCCTTGGTGTCGAGACCATGGTTCTTGCGAAAGACGTAGAGCATTCTGTCTGGGTCGACGGAAGTGAGGTAGTTGATGGTGCGATCTTGGTTGTCCATCCATCGACTGTCTGTCAGAGATACATCGGACAGCTCGAAAGCGTTGGCTAGGTCATCGACCTTGGCACATGCCAGAGAGGCGATGCCCGTGAGGAGAGCTGCCTTGAACAGAAGCATTTTGGAGTTGTAGCGTGTCTGATACAGCTTGACAAGAAGGCTCCGAGTATGGCGGATCCGTTGTCCTTTAAGTAGTTGAGCATGAACCACCTGCTGGAGACATCCCTGATTTTCAACTCAGTATAATGTGGCGATCGCCTCATAATCCCACCGGATGTTCAATCCACCGGACCAAATGCCCACCGGAATCATTTTCATTCCCCAGAACTCATTGGGCCGGTAATGATGATGTTGCATTGTGCAGATCTGGGGAACCCCAATTGAGCATCTTTTTAGCCGGAGCTTTGACTGCCGATCACCTATATTCGAATGGTTCCACAAATCAGAATCCTCGAACAACTATGCGCACCAATATCAGTTTGAAATTCTCCGCAAGTTATACGACATAAGGAAAGTGATATATGGAGAAGGTTGTAGTGCATCTCATATCACAATGAGGGGTACTACGTCGGCTGTTGTATGGAGTACCGAGGATAATGACGTACACAGGGGTAGCTATACGAGCTTTATCGTCATTTAAGCTTGCTCAGGTAGGTATTTTTGTTCTAGAAATACTAGCTCTCGGCTGATTATGAGATTCAATCGGACTATTCATCCCGGCTCCCCGCTACTCGCCGTCCTCTGACAAAGACATGAGCAACGTTCCGATCATCTCCCGTCATGACATACTTCTCAAAAAGCCCTCTCAGCGAATCGCCATCTTCCCTCGGGGTCATAGCTGACCGCAAGCCCTTAGTCGTAGTTACCCATGTAGCATCGAATTCCTTGCCAACTTCAAAATTTCCAATCTGATCTTCAAGGCACAAAACTCTAGCACCGCCCATGGTGGATAGATAGAAGACTTCCTCCAGCGAAAGCGCCTTGTCGTTTCCTTCCGATAGCACTTCTCGTGCATTCGATGCTATCATAGCTTGTCGGATCACAGCCAACATTTGCGAAGCCCAACCACCACCACTATCGGTTCCCAAACCGACCTTGATGCCACGGCGAAGGAAGTCCCGAATTGGAGCAACCATGAAGCCTCCACCAACGGTCATGTTAGCAATTGGACAATGTGCGATACCACACTTGAGTGCCTCCAATCGTTCTTTCTCGTAGTCGTTCATGATAGTACAATGAGCCAAAATGCTGCGCTTGTTGAGTAATCCATAACTCTCGTATAAATCAGCCTCGCTACCTTTGAACTGAGGAAATAGCTCTGTGGTGGCGTCGATTTCCTGCTGAGCTTCGTTGAAATGCGTTTGCATAGCCAAAGTATCGTCAGACTGGACCATATTTCCAAGCCCCCCAAGCAGCTCATCTGTACAACAGATAGCGAATCTTGGTGTGACAACAGGTTTCACCAACCCCTCACCATCGTCATAAGACTTCAACCCACGAATATGAGCAATGCAGTCCTTTGTCTCTTGCAGCGAAACGGATGCACTCTCTTCACGGATATAGTCAGGTGCATTCCTATCCATATTGCACTTTCCCACAAAAGCGCGCTGTCCTTTGGCATGGCATATATCAGCCAGAATGCGCGTCGCTTCAGCGTGTCGCGAGCCGTAGTATGAAGCAGTTGTAATCCCCTGCCGCAAGAAGTCCTGGACAGTATCTTCATACATCCTCTTGGCGTAGTCAGGATCCGAGAAGCGCGCTTCGACTGGGAAGGTGACGTCGTTGAGCCAGTCTAGAATGTGAAGGCCTTGGCCAAGACCCCGCATCGGCCATTGAGGGGCATGATTGTGGGTGTCGATGAAGCCGGGGATGAGAAATTCTCCGTAGGGGAGGGTATGGATCTTGGCGTCTGATGGTATGGCATCCTTGGGAATGTCTTGAGCTGTCTTCCAGAAGTTGGCGATGCGACCGTCGGTGATGACCAACGTTGCACCGTCAAGGAACTCAAGGGTATTGAGGTCGAGTGAGTGAATGGCGGCGCCACGGAAGACCAACACGGACATGGTGACAATGGAGCTCAAGTCGAAATGCTATGACGATCCTGGAGGATGAAAAGTGAGAGATGAAAATAACAAATTGACATGTTTGATGAGACAATCGGAAACAGCGGGGTCTGACAAGCTGTCCGCTTCTAGGTCACCCAATCACAGCGCTTCACATTATCAACGATTATCAGTGACTGTGGCACAATCGACTGTGCATCCTATGCTTTCCCTTCATTCAATCATCAACAACAGATAATTGTCTTGGTTTGAACTGTACGACTTGATAATTCACCTTCGAAAAACTCAAATAGACATCAACAGATAAATCCTCTCCCAGGGCTTAGACAACATGAGGAAACTGTGGCATATAGTAAGTGAAATGTTTTATGTCTCGTGCTTTTAACGGCTAATTCTTCCGACACCCTAACAATCTCACCCTGTTACTTTGAACTTCGGGAGAACCTTGGCAGCCTGCAACGTATCGAACGTCTTGGAGAGACTTTCCCAGGTATCCATATATCTGTGATTCGTTAGCAGCTGAGTTGTCAAGAAACAGCGTGTTAAACTTACCCGGTCCAGCCATGCTGTCGTGCCTTACTCATACTGACCACCAGATCATAATTCCTTCCCAGCACGAATCCAAGGAAATCCCAAGTAGCGTGCTCAAGAGCACTCTCGTCCAAACCCTCTCGCTTCGCAAGTTTCTTCCAAGCTTCCTTGACTTCATCTTGTTGACTCCACTTTACCAAGTCGACGGTCTGCTCAACTTTGCCAGGCTTGATAACACCTTTGAGGCCTGCCTTATCTTCGAAGAGACTGATGGGAGTAACGGGGTTCAGGTCAGTGCTTGAGCTCAATGGATGAGACTGATTGAACTGGTTTGCGTCGACCTTGGTGTCGAAGTGATCCGCGACCTTTGGCCACATGTTCTGCCAGCTCTCGACATCACCATTGACAACGTTGAAGGCCTCATTAGCTGTGGAGGACTGAAGAACGACCCATTCGCAGAACTCGGCGTGCAGTTTAGCACAGGTAAAACTGTCAAAGCCCATGTAGAATCTCTCACCACCAGGGTAAACAAGATCCTTGCCCATCTCCTTATTGACAGCAGCGTAAATGCCCACGGCCGTCGCCAAATTCATGAAATTTCCACGAGCATACCCGATTACATCATTGGGATACGTAACATTCCATGAAACTTTTCCATTGCTCTTCTTACAGAACGCCTTGAGGATATCCTGCTGACGATAGTAGAAGTTTGGCGGGAAAGTAGACTGGTCTGTAAGCCAAGCGTCGGATTCAATCATGGGATTTTTGGCAGGACCAAGATGGACGCCATATTGCTTGCATCCAGCGACTAGAAGAACGCGCTTGAGATGTTTGTCAATTCCATTCTTGACGAGTGCGTCAAGAAAGGCTTGGAGCATGTCGCCGTTGACTTCCCAGGCTTGCTGCTCCTCTGGCTTTTGGAGGTAAGCCGCAAAAAAGAGGAAATCAGCGCGAACGCCCTCGAGACTTTTGGCAACGTCATCGGCACTGCCGGTAAGATCGATGTGGCGATGTTCGACAGTGGAAGGGAATTCCTCCTTTTGAGAGCGCGAGAAGGAATAGATCTTCTTCCATCTTTGAGGATGGAGACCGAGTTGGCGGACGATTTCCCGGCCGAGAATGCCTGGAGGAGTCGTGAGTATAGGGTCATTAGCGGGGTCGAGGCGATGGAGACAAACCTGTAGCGCCAACCACAATTGCGTTAGACATGTTCAATATTAGTACTATTTGTGAATGTAGATTCTCGAGACTTTGAAGACATAGAGACGAAGTGAACAATCTTTTTGAGGAAGAGGTGAAGCATTCTCGGTCTTATTATCTGTCATCGCTGATTGATGATATCAGTCATACATCATTGTGTTGTACAAAATATCAGCCCAGCGTAGCGATGACGATTACGTTAGCCCTGGATTACACCGACAAAAAGATGACAAACTATTACTAAGACATAATTTGTTCCGCTCCTTCGTGTGAAGCTTTTCATAATTGGATGCTCAGGATAGAATTCCGAAGGGCAGATGGACGCTGGTATCTCGGCCCTTTATGTATACAAAAGTGGAATAGAAGATTCTGGACGTGCAGATCTGTCAAGACAAGAGACTTTTCTTGGAGAGAATTGTTCTTGTAATAGTAGTATTAATAATTCTATGGGTATCATAACATTATCTATGTTGATCTAAACTCCTCTCCGCAATCCTCACAAAATCTTTATCCGCGCTTCGAAGCGATGGATTGGAGCTTGTGCTCGTATCAGGGTATCTTGGATCTCGTTCCACACCATCATCAACCTCCACCACCACCGACGTTACTGTGTCCATCTGGATAGCAGGCCCTCTTAACGACTCTTGACTTGTCGTACGGGTCATGCCTCTGTGACTTCGGTTGGAGGAGCCAGCTCCTTTGGCAGGCCAAGTCCACCATCCTCCTGTAGCGGGAGGCTCCTCATGTTGACGTCCACCTTGGATAGAAACAGTGTTTCCGAACTTTCGGTTCGTGGGTGTTTTGAGGAATGCAAATGTTTTGAGACCCACGTCGTTGGAAGCGATGTCGTATCGTGATGCGAAGATGATAGTGTTTCGAGTCGTGCCAAATAGTAGACAATCGAAGGAGCCGTTGGAGGCAATCATTGCGCCAGCGAAGCAGAAGTATCCATTTGGTACGCTAGCACCAGCCATTGTGGCGATACGACCAGCTGCCAGAGGAAGCGTACACAAGACGTAGATGACGGGGTAGATCAAAAAGGCTGGGTTGCGATTGAGTTGAAGTTCAATCGAGTCGCCGTCATTTCCCCCATTTGATGCCCCCAGGCGAGCTTGGCGACGGATGTGGAAGAAGATGATAATGTACAGGATCGAGGTGGTTCCGAGACCGAGGAAGATGTAAAGGTAATGGGTGAGCAGTCGCAAGTTCTCGTATTCCCTGTTCATCCAACACTGCAACAGGTTAGAAGACAATCGATATGTCGCAGAGGAACTAGACTTACCCAACTTCCAGCCCGAACAAAAAAGCCTCCAAACTCGGCTCCGTTTCGCGTGGTTGCAATCGGTATGAACGAAATCGCATAAACAAATATCCAAATCGCGACGATGGCACCATACAGAACCTTCTGTGGTGTCTGTATTCCTCTAACAACAGCCATGTATGTGTGGATGGCAATCGCAGTGATAAACATACTCGAAGCCAAATCTCCAAGCGACACGAAGAGCCCCTGCGTATAGCACGTCGCTGTATCTACAAGA
This sequence comes from Fusarium sp. MBC 364, assembly GCA_030777805.1. Taxonomy (NCBI): domain Eukaryota; kingdom Fungi; phylum Ascomycota; class Sordariomycetes; order Hypocreales; family Nectriaceae; genus Fusarium; species Fusarium sp. MBC 364. Next base: position 125,741 of record JAPFSC010000031.1, read on the forward strand.
ATCGCATCGTATCGCAGCCATGCAGCATTAAGGAGGAAAGCCACACCCTGGTGCATATCGGCGAGAAGTAAGTTGATGATAAGAACGAGAAACTGATTCGGTTGTCGAGGTCCTGCGTCGCTATCGTCCTTCTTGCCGGCTTCGCCATTGCTGTCGGAGAAGATGCCATCAATGCCAAGTGTAACGTCAATCGCTCGCTGGATAGACCCCGATTGTTGATGGAACTGCCCATCGGACTGCGATTTGATGAAAAGACTCCATGTCGTAAGTTTGTACACGAGATAAAAGAAGAGAATACTGGCGGAAAAGAATGAGATGAATGCAAGGACCGTAACAGCCGTCAATCCGTGTCGTAAATCGTCAGTCAAGGGATCCAATGTCCTGGCCTCCACTGGAAGATCACCCCAAGCCATTCTAAAAGTTAAAAGAAAGTTGGGCCAAAACAGCGACTAAGAATAACGTGCGCTGCATGGCATTTAATAAAAGACAAGGCAAAGGAAGGAAAAGTGACCTGTCACACGTATCAAAGTCCCGAAATCTTCAAGAGGGAAAATGACAGGATCTTAAACCTTACAAGGCACGGAAGACAACGATGTCACCTCGCTTCGCAGCTGAGCACCCGTTTTGGTCTTAGACCTACAAAGACTCTGACCAACTGCATAACCAAGGGTCTCCCATCCCATCCTCATCCTGGAAACTCTCGGCCGACCCTGAGGCGAGCTAGCGTTAAGAGGTTCGGACGTGGCGTTTTTTACCCGCTTTGACCTAAAATTCTGCAACGAGGGAAAAGAAAATACCCACGGGTTCTGGCATCTGATAGGGATTGTACGTAATTAAGACCCATTGTTGACAGGTGGAATTGTTGGTTTGTTGGTTTGTTGGCTTGGCTTGTTGTTTGACAACCTTGACAGCAGTGGAGCAAATCTTTTTCAGCTTTCAAGATGCTTGTAAACTGGACCGGCGATACCGATCTTCCTCGCTTATGTACAGACCCCGGAAAGCACAGCGCAGCAAGAAGACGGTACGAGACGGGTGAGCATCAATTGTGGACGATTGGCAATCAGTGATTCCCCAGCTTCAATGCAACCCATCTCTTCTCGTCCGTGTCTCAACTCTCAACTCTAACTTCTGCCGAGGCTCACGCTTTGTCTCTTTGTCCAGAATAGAATTAGGATCGGCGAGTCGACGGCGAGTCAGTTTTTTAGTGCTGAAACGTTCCCCTCTAGAACTCTAATGGGCAGCCATTAACTGCTTCAGTGATAGCTTCATTCGCTAGTCCGCCGAAAGACGTTGAGTTTTTGCCGGTAGTTTCATCCCACTTACTAGACTGGATCTTTTGATTTGAAGCCCATGCGCTTTTTTATGCGATGAGTCTAGAACACTGCTAGACTTGAAATGTCAATGAGGCTTAACGAGATGGCACCATTTTCTCATGACGTGCAGAAACCTGAAACAATATCAATTTTACAACTCATCGTCGCTTAAACGAGTGATCGCATATATAGCTCGGGAGATATAAGTAACGAGGCTTGCTGAAGACATGCCAACACACTATAATGCCACCTCAGTCCATCCAAGTACTGTGAACTCAGCGCTGAACTTGTAGCCCTGGTCCATGCAAAATGCATTGATCATCAGCCACAATTCAAGCACTCTCCTTCCTACGGAACTGCCGTTCCACCTCCTCGGCAAACTCGCCGATTGATTCAAACTTCCACTCGAATGCAACATCATTTTTCAATTCCTCAAAATCACCACCTGTTCCATATCCCTCCTTCTTATCACCTCCTCTGCAGATCCAAACACTTTTAAGACCAAGTTTCTTTGCAGGGACATGGTCAGCGATCAAGCTTCGCGCTACGTGTAGAAGCTCTTCCTTGTCCCTGTCTACCTGCAGATCGTGTTTGACGTGATTGAAAAGATAGTTAAAGTTCGCATGGGCGGGTTTGTAACTGCCGATATCTTCGGCTGTGTAGACTTTGTCGAAGCAAGCGGGCTGAAGACGTTTCATGGTCTCTGAGGCGTTGGCATTGTCCATGTTTGTCAGAGCGATGAGTTTGTAGTGTTTCTTGAGAATCTGCATTCCCGTAATGGTATCGGGGAACGGTTCCCATGTTCCTGGGCTGTTGCCAAATGTTTCTAACTCGCTATCGGAGACATTGACTTTGAGCTCATCAGCGAGTTGCTTGAAGGTCCTTTGGAGGACGAGATTGTAACGCAGTGTTGGCTCGTCAACTTCAAGAGCCTGGTAAAGTTTGGCCAACCGCTGCATCAACAAGACCGAATTCTGCTTGTATTCGTTATCATCTGGGAGACGAGAGATGATCGGCTGCAGGTCTCGGATCTCACCAGGCTCTTGGTTGATGAGGGTACCATAAATGTCAAAGGACAGGGCTTTAAAGGAGGTGAGGTCTAGAGAAGTCATGATGATAGAATGATAAGGCACAAGTCTTGAAGCTTGGAATTTCTATTTTTGTTGAAGCGTATTGTAGAGTGTGGTAGTGACGGTCCTACACTCAGAACGTACAGATGCGCGCCTTGGTTTATACCCAGAGCTTAAGGGCGTCGTTGACACGAAAGGGTGCAGATGACGGAATCGAGATTGACAAATGTCCCTGACGTCAGATAATCAACATTACTGCTATCCCATTTGCCCAGACAATGCATAATTTAATCTGCGAGGTACTTTTTTATTTGTTTAGTCTTAGCCTAAACTCTTACTGCTGCGATATATCAACCTTACTCCACCAAAACTCAGACTGCTTCCTACCCCATTCATCACTATCAAATACAGCAGTCTTGCCCGCATCACCACCAATCAACTCCTCATTCCCATCGCCAAATCTCAAGACCTTGGGATCCTTCTTATCATATGCCTCCCACTTAGGTCTATCTGGATACTCCCCCGCAACAGCGTTGGGATCACCCTTCGTGATGAAGCTGGTAACGTAATGATTCATCGTCTTGGCCAGATCGTTCTGAGTTTGCGATACTTCTACGACCTTTGGATCGCAGACTTCGTAGCGCATATTATCAGCATGCTGAGCACCGTTGTTGACTGTGCTGACAGTGGCCCAGTGATATAAATATACGGGGACGGATGGGGATGCCAATTCGGCTGTTTGGCGTGCAGGAGCGACGTAGGCGTAGTGAGCATATGAAGCTTCTATGCGTTTGTACTGAGAGCCCATATCTTTCCTCGTCTCTTTATACTCCGAGTCTTCGAACTTTGCAGGATCTCTGTATAGCTCTTCAATTGTATCGAGATCTTCCGAAGTAAGCAATGGTAGTAGCTCAGCCCAGAAGTGTCTGAATTGAGACGACTCAGACATGGTCTTGTCAACATAGAGTGAACCCTCGTTGGTGGTGAAACCAGTCATGATAGGAACCTTGTGCCACTTGCCCTGCTTCCAGGTCTCAAGAGGTGGACGAGCAATGATCTCACCGTCGATAACAGGTTGGAAAGCCCAGCGGAGAGAAGGGTTGTATTTGTCAAAGGTGACGGTCTGAGCTTCGGTGATGACCTTCTCAGGCTGCTTGCGGAGGAAAGGAAAAATTTCACTTTCTGGAAGGTCCCCTGGGACGCCGGCTTCACGAAGGAAGTCCTTGAATTGGGCTTCGTGAATGGGCGCATCGCAGGGTCTCACAGCTCGTGATGTTGGAGCTCCAGACTCAATGATGGCTTTGTGGAAGAGAGGTGCAACACCCTCCTTGTAGTGCATGATGTGATGACCAATCTGCCTCAACATTAGTAACCGGCCCTACGAATTTGAAAGAAGAACTTACCGAATGAGCACCAGCTGAGAGGCCAAACAGTGTGACATTGTTAGGGTCACCACCAAAAGCCTCAATATTATCTCTCACCCACTCCATCATAAGGATCTGATCCTTCAACCCCAGATTCAGAGCACCCTCTCTCGCACTCAGGCCTGAAGGCAAGAATCCCAGCGCTCCGATACGATAATTGAAGCTCACGGCAATAAACTCATCCGGAGCATTTGCCACCATAGACGCTGTCTTGTGCATCATTGCCGAACCTCTGTTGAAGGCACCACCGTGGATATAAAGTGCAACGGGTAACTTCCCATGTTTTCCGTCTGTCTTGCGAAAAATATTCGCTGTAAGACAATCCTCGCTCTGGTCGAGCTTGGGTCCTGGGAGGAGCGCCTTGCCGGGTCCTGCAGGGCCATACTTGGACGCGTCGATGATGGTGTCTGGTGAGGATGGAACTTTGGCAGGGGCGCGGAAGCGTCGATCACCTGTTGGTGGGAGAGCGTAGGGAACGCCGAGCCATGCGTCTACAGGTTGGGGTAGGGTGTCGTTCAGCTGAACGCCAACAATCTTACCCTGGGGAAGGGGAACGGTAAGAGAGTCTGCGACTTGGCTACCCATTGTGGTGTGAATGAATGTTTTGTGAGTATGCGAAATGGGTATCGTGTTAATCAATTAATTGAATGGCTGATGAAGGCCAATATTAAAGCAACGTCTGAGTGGTTTAGCGATGTCTCACGTCAATCGGCATCCAGAAAGGTGTCCGCATACAAACGGATCCGGCTCCGAAAAGCGGAATCGATAAACTGTCACTGACGCCCTATCTTTGTCCCTTCTAGGAAACAAATGATGAACATCAATGATAAGTCGATAGCTAAATCGGCCAAGTCGCTTTTACCCCGCGTAGCAATCGCACCGGATGTTAGATTTGGCACCCGAGTATCGGGGAACTCCACAGAGTTGGTGATGCGGATGATCCTATTGGTCAATGGAGTTATACGTTCGTGTGAGAACAGCGTCGTTTGGACTTGGACCGGAGATAAATTGATAGACTTACTGATATGAAGAGTCTTGACTCCGAAGGTTTAACCTATCGTAGATTTCGCGCAACGAGAACGGATGAACGGCCTGGAGATCGCTACCTGACTCCTAGACATGCTTAATCGAGTTAGGCATATCATTGGATACTCGTATACTCGTTTAAACTTGCTGGCTGCTCATGGTCATAACCTTCTTAACAGACCCGAGGCAATCGAAGCCTGCCATATACCTCTGTGCTCCCACCTTGAACCTGTGCCTCTAGTGAACCCCTCAACCATCAGTCATAGGCCATCTCGAGTCTTGCGACTCATCAGTACAGCACCATGTCTCCAAACCTCACAACAGATAAAAAGACCTCCTTCGAGGCAAAAGAGGCAGAAGAGCAGATTGCCATGCAAAAGCTCAACTCCCTGACACAAGGCGAAACCGTCGACCTCGACGCCACGGAGACATTCCTTCGCGAACACAACTTCACAAATGAATACATAGCAGAGCTCCTGAATGACAAAGCCCTCAACAAACGTGTCATTCGTAAAGTCGACATGCTCCTCCTCCCACTACTATGTGGAACCTACATGCTGCAATACATCGACAAGAACGCGCTCTCCTACGCAGCTGTCTTCGACTTGTTTACAGACACAGGTATCTCGTCGGACCAGTATAGTTGGTTCGCTAGTATCTTCTACTTTGCGTACATGGCTGCTGAGTACCCTTGGCTATTCCTTGCGCAAAAGACGCTGATGGCAAAGGTTGTTTCTGGATGTGTTCTTGCTTGGGGAGCTGTGTTGATGTTGACGGCTGCGGGGAACAATTTCGGATCATTGGCGACGTGTAGATTCTTCTTGGGCGTTTTTGAGGCGCCGATCACGACGTGTTTCATGATGATCGTTTCGATGTGGTATATGCGAGAACAGCAGCCTTTCAGAGCCGGCATCTTCTATTGCTGCAATGGTGTTGGAGCCATGGTGAGTGCCTTTGTCCAAGCCGTTGACTTTGCTAATTGAGGACAGCTCGGTGGTATTCTTACGTACGGCATTGGACAGATCAAGAATTTTCCTGTCTGGAAGGCCGTCTTCATGACCTGTGGTGGCATGACCGTCGTCTGGGGCTTTGTCCTGCTCTTCTTCCTCCCCGACAGCATCATGACAGCCCGTCAATTCACCCTTGAGGAACGAGCACTTCTCATTGGCCGTGGTCGTCTCGCTAGAACAGGCGTTCTCAACAAAACGATCAAATGGTACCAGATCCGGGAAGCCTTCATTGACCCCCAAGTTTGGCTTCTCGTCCTGTTTATGCTCCTCAACGAATGTATGAACGGAGGCGTCGCCAACTTCGGCAAACTTATCATCAAGGGCGTCGTCAAGGATCCTCTTCAGACCGTCGCTTTGGGTATCCCTATGGGCGCGTTCCAAGTCGTCTGGATTCTGTCTGGAACTTTCCTCGCCTCAAAAATCAAGAACATCCGTACTATCATTATGGCGGTCTATCTTGTCCCGACTATCATCGGAATTTCTCTTCTTTGGAAGATGGATCGTGAGCATCACAAGATCGGTGTTCTCTTCGGTTATTACATCGTTGGTGCATTCGTCTGTTCATTGGTTCTGGCGATGCAGATGCCTGCTAGCAACCTCGGTGGTTATACGAAACGAATGACAGCTTCCGCCATGGTATTTATCGCTTACTGCGTTGGTAATGTTATTGGTCCCCACGCCTTCCTTGGTGAGGAGGCTCCCTTGTATCAAACTGGGTGTATTTTCATCTTGGGCTGCTCTGTCGCCCAGATGATGGTGGCCATTATGCTTCGAGTTTTATTGGTTAGGAGAAACGCCCGCCGAGATGCTGCTGCGGCGGCCGTGGGAGCCAATAATGAGGATCCTACGGATACGGATGGAGGCGATTTGACTGACTTTGAGGCAAGTTTTGCCAAAGCTATTTCAAGGTGTAAACTAACTTTGTTTATAGAACCCTCACTTCCGCTATGTCCTATGACCATGTGGCTTTCCGTTGACACAAACTGATGCAGCATATTTGACCAGGGCAAGCGCAAACGCCTTGATTGTAATTACTGCTATTTGTTACCATGAGAGTACAATAATATTACACTTATCTTTCTACCTCACAAGTCCCCAAATATGCTTTTAAGATCGTTCCTTCATCATAACTTGAGGCCAGGGAAATATCACATCGTAGGTAGGAACACCTGTAAAGAAACATAATCCCAGAACCCACTCCTGTGTATATAACCTCACTGGTCCTTCATGGGTATCTTCAGAAACTCGAACTCCAAGTGACACATGATGATCTAGCTCATTCGCCAGATATTCCTCATCCTCACGAGCATCAGACCATAAGGAGGTGAAGACATACGCAGGGCTGTCTTCATGTTGACTCAGAAGCTCACCAGCATCGGTACCGCGATCGTGGATAAAAATCCCTCGGGCTGCCATAGGCTCCCCAGCTGAATCGCAAAGATACCCCAAAGACAGGCTCTGGTCTGCATCCATTGCTCTAACTACTTCCTTCGCCATCAGCCGACGATATCGCAGACTGAAGGATTCTGCATCATCTACCACGAAGGCGTCCTCTTTAAGAAAGTCTTTCATATCTTCAACAATATCAGCATCCTTTCCGATGCGTTGAGCCTTGACTAGTTCTGAGAGCTGGCGTAAGCGCGTCCGCTGGTATTCTGAAAGTTGCCGTTCGCCTTGCTGACTTGATTGTGATAGCCGTGGTGATGATCGAGGTGCTCGCAGTGTTTTCCCAAGCTTCCACAGATGACCTCTTGTCTTGATACCCGGCTTCATGAAATCGACGTCAACGAAGCGACAGCTTTTATTGTATGTCAACCGCCTCTCGCCATCAGGTGCCTTAAAGTCGTCGAAAAACAAGTCATTAGTCTGTTCTATGACAGTTCCCTTCGGTACGTAAACCTCGTCGTTATTAAGGATCTCCCCATTCAGCAGACGCAGTGCCAGTATTGATAGGTCAAGGCTCGGTCCGCCTTTCTCTTTCTGTTGCAATCTCGTTGCATCCAGCCTCGTCGCATACTGACAGCAATTGGCAATGATAGCCAGACGATCCCACGGTTCCGTTACACCTCTCCATTGCACATCCGAAATGATCGTCCCTGACATGGATGTTGACGGCGCTAGGAGAATTTTGTATCTTCCAGCAGTTTTCAGAATATGAGTGATTTTTTCATCATCCTCGTTCGTTCCAAAATCGTGCCGCCGAAAGGCAAGACAGAATTTGGTCGCGCTCTCAGAGAATTTGACGGATTGAACGCTGAGCTCTCCAGGGACCACGCCAAACATTGGCTTCTTCCCACTGAGCATGGACCTCTTCGCAGTTTCGAGGTCTGGGTCGTGATGGATCAGAAGCGTCATCTTGAGGCCAGCTCGATAATTCTCTTGGAATGTCCACGCTCTGGTCCACCACTTATCACTGGTGATTTCGTATAAAAGATCCAGCATCTTCTTGGCCTGATCGTAATCCGCATTTTTGGACAGAGCAAATCCACCGTCGTGGTATTTGACAAGTACACCTCTCAGAACAGCTGATAAAGTAGCCATCTCATCCTCGGTTTCGATCGGTCGCCCAAGTAAAGCGACAGGGTGATCGCTGAGTGAATAGACCCAGTCCATGGCATCAAGGGCATGTCTCTTCTGTTTACATTCTTGGTGCGTGCATGCCGATTGTTTGCATTTCTTCTGGGGAATACTGTGTCGATCAATCCATAACAAAGGCACATCATGACATTGCATGTACTTTGTGATCCTCTCAAGGATGGAGTTGCGGACTGATGAGCGCCAAGCATCCTCACCATCCCTTGTTTCAATCAGATGCCCATCCGCTTTGTGATTTTGCGTCTCATATCCAGAAGCATCCCAGGTATATGAGAGTGCAACGAAATTACTATCAATAAATCCATTGACACTTTTCCGAAACCAATAAGGCCTCTCTGACTTCTCATCCTCATCAGCGTCAATCTTCCTCTTCTTGGATTGTCGTCTACCAAGACATTCGAGGTTCTCGACAATCCAGATCATTTTCTGCTGGGGAATCCGACATTTCTGGATCTCGATGAGGGATGCGATAGTGTCGTCTTGGTCTTCCGATGCGTTATCTCGAAGGTCACGTTTTGCGACCATGTTCTCGGCCTGTCGATGTACATCTCGGATCAGGGGTAGTTGGATGATTGGATGTAAGATGAGGGAGCCACTTGAGATTATGCCGGGCATGATGACGTGAGAGGCTTAGCGTGTAAGACGCGTCGTTATCCACCAATCATGTTGTATCTTCCCACCAAAGGCATGTCTAGGGTATCTTGATTTCGAGAGAGAAATGACAGTATCATTATTGATTGACCATTTCCGTTGTATAGCTGTTTTTGAGAACAAGCATCATCAGATCTAGGATAATCTCCGAACCACTTGGATCTATAGATCACTTTTTGTATACTCGCTTCATCTAGAATTTTTGAGAGGCAGATTCTCAGGGGCAAACAACTTTCAATTATGCGATATCCATGGGCAATGCAGTAATTTCCACCTCATGTATAGATTCAAGGGCGGACATTTGATATGAAACCAACTGTTCCTCAATCCACCCAAGTACCAGGTATTGACATTTCTCCATGAGCCTTCCTCTTTCCAGCCCCTTTCCGCATTTTCCGTTCCAGCTTGCGTTCATGCCGTTTTTTTCTCTGATGATACTCACGATACAACCATTCCACTGCCCTCTTGACCTCCGTGTTCACGTCCGGTTGATGTCCAAGGTCTGGTGGTCGTGGATCGTCTCCCATCATTGGTGCAACGGGCCACGTCGTTTTCTCCGGGTAAATGAATCTTGTGTTCTCTCCAGCTTTCCAAGCTTGGCGGAGCCGCATAGTATCTATCCAGTTGGCGTAAGTGTCTATGGTTTCGCGATGTAGGAAACGCGGAAACTCTACCAAGAGTTCTCGTATACCACATGCTCGGTCGATCTCTTCTCGCCAGTATGGGATGCGTCTGCCTTTTGAATACTGTAGTTGCAAGACCCGGTTGATCAACGACCCCTCTTCGCGATCCCCTGGCATATGGCATGCTGCTGACGCTCCCCAAGTAGCAAAACACTGTGGTGTTTCAATTTCCAGATATTGTCCAATTTCTACTCCTGCTAGCTCCAGTACATCGAGCCACAAGTGTAAATTGCTAACAGCTGCATCTGGACAGGCCGGACGTCGAAGGATCACAGTCAAAGTACTGGCGTTATTATAGAAGTCGGTGTGAAGGTCGCTGTATATGTCGAGACCTCGTGCAATATGCTCTGAGATGAATGAAGCCCAATCTTCCACATCATGCTTCAAGAGATGCTGGTTAGAGAAGGCTGTCAGCACACTTCTCCCTAAAACCTTGTAGAAGCGACCTCGGGCTGGTGAGGACCAGGTTAAATATGCATCCATGCAAGCTTTTAGTTGACTACAAGTTAGAACTCCAGTCAGTACAGAGTCTAATTCGTCTGGACTCATCCCATCCTTTCGCATGTTGATGTAGTCGACAGCACACAGTAAGTCACTTGTTTCAAGCATGGATTTGAACACGCCTCCGCGGTCAGGAAAGTGCTCTCTGTGACTGTCAGCAGAGATAATGCGCAGTTTCTCCTACTTTCTCGTCAATCTTACCTTCCCTCTACCAAAGTCATTTGTGACCTCGCAAATGATAGAATTCGTGGTGCTCTTAATGCAGCTGCTAACTGATCTTGTGTCAACGAATGTCAGACTAAGCCCATACTGGTGACTCACTCCTAATATAGTGTATCCAGTGTCGTACTGGTCGTACCAGCCAAGTAGTGTTGTGGTTGTAACAGAGCGCTGCTCGAGTAATTGCTGGATCTCCTTAAGATCGTCCTCTATATAGGCATTCCAGATTCTTCGGCCAAGACTACTTGATCCATGATGGACTGGAATCACGCATGGTACCTCTAGCGTCACATATAAAGGTGAAGAGCACTTCTGCGTGATACAAATCTTAACAGACCGGCTGGAAAATGGTGAGCCAACAGTGAAAGTCGAACAATCTTCGGTTATAGAGGGTCCTAAACCATGGATGTTCGCCGTCTTCTTCTGTATTGTGGTCTTCGCGATGAACGCCAATCCTAGTAAGGATTGTTGCCATCTATTCATAACACATGTTGTTCCAGGTATTGATTTCCGAGAGACGTTCGTAGAGATAGGGCTGGTGTCGATATACCCAGAACTCGAAGCTCGGCCAGGCGCAATGACAGCAACTGGCTGACTAGGCAAGTTTGTTTCCTCAAGAATGGTGACTTCCATTCTGGGCGGCTGGAGTAGACGAATACTAATAGGACGTCAGTTTGGTGGTGTGAATACCATAAGGAGGTATTTACAAATTGCTTGTCGTCAAAACAAGATTAAGGCTTGAGAGAGACTTTTCTAACTTCCTGGTGCAGGATGAGATCTTATCTTTAAACTGCAAGAATAAGAAGCCGTCATTTCTGAATGGTCCTCTCCGTTTCCCATTCACAACCTGAATGATATCTTGAATATCTGCTATCCTGTCATGACACTCTTGGATCCTCCCATGCAGAGCAGCAAAGAGCCGTGCTTCACTGGGATGGTAGTCCGATGTGTCAGTGGTGTAGAGGATATCTCCTAGTGATTCGCAAACGTTCGCCACATCCGCTAGAGTACTCGATAGTGCCTCCAGCTCTCGTGCCGCAGACTTGTATGTTGAGATCAAGTTGTTAATAGTTGTTGTCGTTTTGGCAAGCTGGGCGCATAATGGCACGATGCCGATCAACAGCGAGACGGGTTCCATCGTGGCGAATGAGTCAGAAAGTTGCTTCAGTGAGTTTTGAATCGGTCGTAGTGACCTTCACACCTGGTCTGTATATACTGTCGTCCTGCAAAGAGAGGGAAACTGTAGATACTGCGTGGTTGTAGGTATGTTGAATTAGCCAGAGCAATTGAGTAGGCATACAATACGGAATATCACTATTAGGAAAGGAACAAGCGTCCACCCGCGGTTGATGACTTGATCTTGAAGACCATTGCATTACTAGGCACTCTGGTCTGTTCGGGTGTCGCGTAGCACAAAGATGTCGGGCAACAATTGCAGCCTTACTTTCGCTTGTGAATGCATCTTCCCTAGACCCCAAGACCTTTGTCCCGCTGGTCACATTCACAGGACTTGTCGAGGATGTGTCGCACTCAGATGATAAGGAGTCATACTTGTCCAATGATATGAGCTTCACTGATCTATATTTCTTTCATTATTACTTTCTAAAGATAGTCCTGAATTTAAAAACGAAGTAATCCAATTATAATGCTCTAGGCATTAGCTCTGGCGGAAGCTGATCCTGCATGCGGAACAATTCTTCCCTGCTCCCCTCATTCCTAGGGTATGCCGTCAAGCTCTCGACGTCAACCTCCCGAACAACATGTATCCTGTCGCGAGCCGTGTTTTCTGGCCTCTCGGGCCTCACAGGTGTAGCAGCGATAGTCGTGTTCGTATGTGTATCGCCAGTGTAAATGCGGTCCGGCATGTCCACTGTTGCCTTGGTGTTACCTCTGTGCATCGAAGATAGTGGGACAAGGGTACTTTGGTCCTGTGATGGTTTCGTCGGACGGGACCGTGTCCCACTGCGATTTCGGACAAATTCGATGAGCTCGCTTAACACGGCAAACTCGAGCTTGAGTTTGATCGAGTATGTGACGAGTTTGACACCATGCTCCCATACGTAAAAGTCCATTAGTTCGATGATTACCATAGCGATATCCATTATCGCGATGGCTATGCTGATGGCGAAAAGCCTGTATAGCATGATTCGTGTGTTGCCAAATGCGGTCTTAAGAATATCCATCGATTTCCACAAGTATAAACCCGAGATGGCTATCTCCTGTAAGTAGAAGCAGCTCATTGAGATCTTTTCTGCGATGTTGAAGACATTATTGAAACCGCCTCTGTTTTCTCTCGGGCTGTATTCTGATCCAAAGAGTAACACCGTCATAGTCGTGTGCTTGATGAGTGTTAGTTGTAATGGTTTGTGTAACAGCATGATCGACTCACCCAGATTAGACCGTTGACGATGATCACAGTCAGTACTGTACGCAGTATAAAGACGTCGGTGAGAATTAGGTGTAGACGGGAGTACAGAACAATAGATTGACCTGATATCACAAGAACCCAGCCGACGGTCTCAATAATCATGCCCACATAGTCGTGCGTCAAGTCGAAGTAAGTTATCAGCCATCCCAAGCAGTACGGTAAGATGCCGAATGATGCGAATAGTAAACTCCAGAAATAAAGGCCGGCTCTTCGTTTGAACGTCAGGAAGATGAGAGTAAGAAGCTCGATGGCATTGTAGAGCGAAAGCGTTGAGGCGACCTGTACAGTTAGTGATGACCCAGGCAATCATCTGAGGAAGCACATACAATTACAAACACATCCCTCCCAATGTATACCATTTCATCAACGTTCATGTTGGCGTAGTGAACGTCCCATTTGTCACGGTGTGGTAACATCATTGTGTCTCGTAAGTTACGGTGTCTTGGGGAAACGTAAAACAAATATTCTCCGTTAGCAAATACCAAGAAAACTAAAAACAGAACGCCTAGACACAGAGGGGATCTTGGCACATAAGTAAACCTGGATTTCCAAAGACGTCACGCTTGAGATCAGCCCGTAAGCCATCGGACCAGGCCTGGATCTGCATAATGTCTGCCTTTGTGGTAGTAGAACTCTTCTGGTATGGCGCCAAGGTCCGCGACCAAGCTATCCCATGCGCCATCAGATCGTCCCATAGGGTCCAATTTCGCTGGTTGGTCGCATTGTACCTTGCAGAAAGCCAAACGGAAAGAAGAGCGAATGACCTGTGGCCAGAAACACATCGATAACGGTCCTGCATTCCAATGTCCTGACTTTACTGTTTCGGGAATTTTGACTCATCGCTCAACTATTCCAGTGTGCCCATGCCCTTTTTGAAGCATTACAACAGCCGTTCTAGGCCTCAGGCCCCGGCAATTGACACATCCACTGGGGCTAGGTCGCAAAGAATAACCATAGGCCGTCGGTCGACACTACGATAGTGACTTCTCCCATAAGAATGAATGCTTCGGCGGTTCAACAACGGAACGAGATTTTTTACAGTTATAAGCAACCCGGACATGTTGCAGACAGTTACCACCGGCACAGTAATAGATGTTGTCGATCAATTCCAGCCATTGAGGTTGATGTCGTGGTATTCATGTTTATCCATTAAGCGGCCGAAATACCAGTATTCCAAATCAAGACTAATACAAAAGCAGCCTGTGAGGACAAATAATGACGAGAATGAATGGCTTAAGGTTAAGCTTCCGTTTATGGTTGTCAGCGCCTTGTTTTATTATGAATGCGGATTGCAACTGACCCGAACTGTCAAGGGTCGCTTCCTTCATGCCATGGTGATAAGAGATAAGAGCTAGTCTAGACCAAATGCAGCTTAGACCATTGAGAGTCCTCGATTCTGAAGAGCCGATCTGATTGGTTCATTGCGCTTATCTCTTATCGTAACGTGGCGTGAAGGTCCCCCAGATCCAAGTAACCCATAGTCCTGCAAGAAGCGAACACGTAACTTATCGACTTCTTACACAACTCGTAAAGCAAATCAGTATGTCGGGACATCTGCCGGACAAGACGAAACAATGAAGCTAGAAGAGTTCATTTTCATTTTGTTATTCAATTTATCCCCAAATTTGAAGCAGAATAGATACTTTGACCATGGACAAAAGATCCAGCTGTAGCTCAAGTTAAGTCTAGGTTAGGACGCGATACGCTCACTATCGTTCTTATACCGAACCTGTGTGAGGAACTGTTAGAAACACTAGCATCTTTTCTCAACTGTGGCTATGACTCGTTCTGTGGCGTAGTCCCCCTGACAAGGTTTCGAAACTGTGGCTAGGTTGTCTAAAATTGTTGAAGTGCTCTGGTTCCAACCCGAGTCCTTGACCCAAGTAAAGAAGCTTTCCTTGCAAAGAAACAGCAAATATGAATACGACATGAGAAAAACCATCATCAGAGAGGAGTACTGTCGCGGTGTCCATTCTCCATGTTTTTGTTCATTCGTCGGTCTTTGCTACGTTTATCACTCCCTTAAAAACTAGGTACAGGCTCTAGCGCTGTGAACGCTGGAAAATGCAAGCCTAGCGCCTAGGAGCACTAAAGTTTGCCCCTGCCAGCTTCATTACCTCGAGGTCCGACTCAATTTGAGTCCACCCGACAATTGTTTAAGGCAACACCGCGTTTCCTCAAGGTACCTATCTCGACGCTTGTTCTGAGGACCGAGACTATTTCGCTCACAGCAGACTTTGCTACCGCACCTACTGTGACCTCGGCTGTTGCTGATGTACCGCCTACTGCTTACAATGGCACGAAGGGTGCGAAGTCGATGCCAGTTCAATTTGAGGGTTTGACGGCTATTTGGAGGAAGGGCTCCCCCTTATAGCTTCAATAATTAGTAGGCGGCACACGTGAATAGGCTGCAACAGAACGATAAAGCTTTATGTTTCGGCTCGGCATGACCCTCGAATTGCGCAATTCAATTGCCCACGCGTAGCATGGCGAAAAACCCATCCCTGATTTCGGGACAGGTCGAGGGTCGCCAACGTCATTCCCATCTTGCATTATTCTTTTCCCACGTACTATGCTATTTAACTACATGTATGTGCACATATACTGCTACTATCTGTAGCCATCAAGAAGATTCGACAGGTTCAAGGAGGAAG
Organism: Fusarium sp. MBC 364; assembly: GCA_030777805.1. NCBI lineage: Eukaryota > Fungi > Ascomycota > Sordariomycetes > Hypocreales > Nectriaceae > Fusarium > Fusarium sp. MBC 364. The sequence continues at coordinate 141,315 of JAPFSC010000031.1, forward strand.
GGACCTCTGGGTCTCCGTCACCCCAACTTCTCCAGGCGTCGTCTCCCAGAGTGGTTCCGATCAGGAGAGAGGAAACGTTTTAAACTTGTGTGTTATGGGGATTGTTATTATAGCAATTACCAATATGACTTCAATCTTCACGATCAAATGGGGAAAAGATAAGGTCCCCCGCAAATCCCCGCATTCTCAACCTCGAGAAAGACGGCGACGGGCGAATATACCAATCACACGATAACTACGGCCGTGGTTTACGGGGTAAAAGCAAGGACCCCTCATTAGCGTTATCGTCGTTATCGTCAGCCGTCGGGCGATACGGCGCTAGCTATTACACGACGTCCTCCGTCGCGATGTATTGTATATATGCATCAGCCATCGCCTACACATTTCGGATTCATCATCAATTAAGCGTTCATCGATTATCTCTTGCACCGGCGTTCCTCATTTCTTATTGTTGATACTCTGACTCCACGGTAGCCGCTCTGTCGGCAAAATGAAGCCCAATGACGAAGCCCGCGACGCCGACGCCGCGCAGTTAGCTGCACTTGGCCACAAACAAGAACTCGAACGAAATTTCTCTTTCATATCTATGCTCGGTCTCGCCTTCTCTATCCTCAATTCTTGGACAGCACTCGCTTCGAGCCTATCAGTTGGTCTCCCCAGTGGAGGACCTACTGCTGTCATTTGGGGGTTGGTAACGGCTGGCGTCGGTAGCTTGTCTCTCGCAGCCTCCAATGCCGAGTTCCTTTCATGCTACCCTACGAGCGCAGGCCAGTACCACTGGGCAGCCATTGTATCTCCTCCAAAATGGGTCGCTATTGTCTCTTGGGTCACTGGCTGGGTCAACGTCAGTGGATGGGTTGCTCTTAGTGCTTCAGGAGGTGTCCTTGGAGGGCAGTTGTTCTTGGGCATTATCACCATGTACAACCCAGACTTTGTCCCGTCCCAGTGGCAGTACTTCCTTATCTTCCTCCTTTACACGTTCCTCGGCCTCTGCTTGAACTTGTTCTTGGCTTCTGGACTTCCGTTCATGACAAAGCTCGCTCTTGTCTGGTCTGTATGCGGCTTCCTCGCAACCTTCGTCACAGTTTTGGCAACCAGCGCCCCTGACTTTCAACCAGCCAGCTTTGTCTTCGCTGAGTTCATCAATTCAACTGGTTGGCCTGGTGGTGTCGCATTCCTCCTAGGTCTTTTGCAAGGCGGTCTTGGTCTTACTGGGTTTGATGCTGTCGCACATATGATCGAAGAGATTCCTCAACCCTGCATTCGTGGTCCTCGTATCATGATTGCCTGTGTCGCCATGGGTCTTGTTACAGGATTCATCTTTCTCGTCTGTCTTCTCTTCGTCATCAAGGACGTAGATGCAGTCGTCGCATCGCCTTCAGGTCCTTTGGTTGCGATTTACTTACAGGCTACCAACAGTAAGGTCGGCACCGTCTGCCTGCTACTTTTCCCCATGATTTGCCTCGTCTTTGGTACACTTGGTATCATGGCTACTAGCACTCGTATTGTGTACGCCTTTGCTCGCGATGGAGGCTTGCCTTTCTCTAGAGTGTTCGCTAAAGTCGATCAGCGTTGGGGCATCCCAGTCAATGCACTCTTACTTACGAATGCAATCGTGGTCATTTTTGGTCTTATCTACCTCGGATCAACGAGTGCTCTCAATGCGATCTTGTCGGCAGCCGTCATTGCTCTATCTATCTCTTACGCTGTCGCACCGGCTATCAACTGTCTGCAAGGCCGAAACGGATTGTTGGATAACAGGCCTTTCGCGCTACCAAACTGGCTCGGCTGGGTCTGTAACCTTGTGAGTACTTATACCGAATTAGGAGTGGCATTACAGATTGACTGACTTACATTTGCAGGTTGGCATTGCTTACACGATTGTAATCACAATCTTTCTTCTCTTCCCTCCCTCTAGCGAGGTTACAGCCTCAAACATGAACTACGCTGTGGTTGCATTTGCTGTGCTGATTGTCATTTCCGCAATTCAATGGTTTGTCGATGGCAGGCATAATTTCAAGGGGCCCTCATTTGATGAAGATGCTTTTTTGGTCACTGGTGTTGAAGAAGCGGATGTGGGGAAGTTTGGGGAGGGCGATAACAATTCCAAGGTGGACAAATGACAGCATAATACTAGTTTCAGCAGTCCCTCGCTAACAGCGAGTACAATTTTATTCCATTCGTAATAATACTCTATCCACGATCCGCTAAGTATTGCATGATACTAATAGCTGCTGAGGGAATCTTGTACCCATATCCATATCAATAGCATCATATGCGGCGGCGTGATTGATCGGGATCTGATCGCCTTACTCTGTACTCACCGCTCAATTGATCAAAACATCATTCGCGATTCCTTCAATTAATTAGAATTGATAGAAACTGTTTGAATAATTTTCTATGTTGGACTCGGTGTAAATAGTTGCTAATCACGGTCAAGTTTCGCCTACGCGAGAACGCGACCAAGACAGCGTGGAATCGTTATCGTAAAGTGGAACAGCCAATTTTGATCTTAAGATAAGCTGCACTGTCTGATAAGGAGCTTTTGTGGGGTCACCATTCCTATCGCTCTGACCTGCCTGTTAAAGATTAGTGATCAGGTCTAGTCCCAGAATGGTTAATCTTTGCCGTCGGCCGTCGGCGGTTGAAAGTTAGCGAGATAACGTGGCTTGGTGAATCTGACAGCGACCCGGGACACGGGAAGAGAGACAACGATTTGGAGTCGTTTATCATCAAGGGAGGAGATTCATTCTCTTGCCGACATGGCCATAACTCTCTCTTTTCTGGTGGCTTTTGTTGCAATTTGCAATGACGTAGAGTTAATGACTTTTTGACATTAGTTCAGAACACAGAGTGTGTCAAATAAAGGTGCCTCACAGCCATGACCAGACCATTACACCACAATCTTCAAATTATTAAATGTAAACACTAAATCGCTCCATAAAATAAATACAAACAATCATCTCCCGTTTTCATACATCAGATAGCTGATTACAAATGGGGCTTGCTATCAGCGCAGCACGAGGTTTCTCCACCAACCTTCTCGCCATCTGTAAGCTGGGAAGTGAAGTTCTTCCTTCCAGGCACATCAATAGCTGGGTTAGCTGTGAAGAAATCTGCAGGCTTGATATGGAGGTCGAGAATCTCAACCGGCCTAAATTCAGTTACTAACTTCGATCACCATTAATGTCAGGGAGGTATTCCACTTACATGACGGGCCAGTCCTCGACTCTGGGGTTATGGGTAAGACCGAAAACGCTCCATAGCACAATATCTTGTTGATACACATCGTCATTTCTGGCGGCAGCTTCGGCAACACCCTCTCTTTCTTCGACCGATTGTAGCGTGTAGCGTCCGCCAGCATAGAACTCGTTGTCCTTGTGCTTCGTCACCCAGATGTGGCGTTGAGCGAACCTGGCTCTCTTCGCTTGTGTAGAGTTGGGATCTGCGAGAAGAGGTCGGGTTACTGGTGCCAGAATCTTGTAACCAACGGGTTGGCCACTGATAGGGTTAGGCTTGTCCAGATTTTGCACCTTGAAAGTACGATCAGTGAAGGGATTCGCGTCTAGTCCAGCGGACGACGTGATTGGTGTTGTGACAACTTGGTAGGCGTTGCCATTGGGGTTGGTGCGTGCATTCATTTGCATTGGTAGAGATTCTGTTTGGACAAGTGTGTTATTGTGTCCATCGATACTTGGGTCGATTCGAACACAGAAGATATGCTGGTGGTTTTGGGCGAGAATGCCTGGGCTGACAACATTACCCCAAGGCGCAGTCTTGCCCTCCTCGATGAGAACAGACGAGACGATGCCTGTCGCGCGAGCCTGCACAGTGATAGCACCTGCCTGATCAAAGATGTACTGGATATCGTGTTAGCTGCTGAGTTCTCACACTAGTTCCTTCGAAAGATAGACTCACGTTGAAGATGTATTCGTAGTTGGCCAGAGTGATAATGAACTGGACCACAAGCTCACGTCTGCGGGTAACAACGGCTCGACCTGTGCGCCAGTTGGTGTGCTTCCAGTTGATGCCGTTGTCCTGTTCATGTAGACAGATAACATTCTTGGTCGTACGCGCAGTACCACTGTGGTCAGTCAAAACACCATCAAAGTACTATTGCTCAGTCAGTATACTGGAAAACAAGCTCAAGACCTCCGAGTCCGCTTACCTTGATGACTCCCAGACAGTCGCATCCAAGCTGCAGGTTGTTGCAAGCATCACCCAGAGTTCCGTCACCAAAGTCAAAAGCTTGCTTGCGGTGGAATGGAGGTCGAGGGTCCGCGTAAGGAACAGTCATGTCGCTAATGGACAGTCTGTACAAGACGCTTCGACCATCGAAGCGGACATCGTGCAGCACAGCACCTTCGCGGGGGTTGAAAGTCACTCTCATACTCCACTTCTGCCAATTAATCACATTCGAATCCTCAACGTTGAAGCTGGGGCCCGAGGGCTGCACCACGTTGAGCTCCTTGAGATCTCGGCGCAGGCCGCCTGGCAGAAGCTCAGGAACATACTCAGATGGTGAGAGGTGGTCAATGTTCACGTTAGCGTATTCGCCTTCGGCGAAAGTGTGAGGGTCGTTGCCTCCGCCAGTGGCCACTTCGTGAATGCGGATGATCTCGCGCGTTTGAGCGTCGATGACAGGAATGATGGGTAGAGGGTATCCCCAGAAGTTGGTTTCACGATTTTGGCTGTTGGCAGCATAGATGAGTGCTTGCATATGTCGACGGTCGGGGTTATCAGCTTTGTCAAGACCACCATATGGCCATGGCTCAACAACGACTTCGAATCCCTCAGGAAGGTTGAATTTGGCGACTCGCTCCTGAAACATTGCTGAGTCTCGGCAGATGTCGCGGACATCATCAAGCTCCTCACTTTCGAGTTCTGTTAGTCGAGGTCAAGGAGCATAATCTCTCCAACGTACATTGTGAAAGCTGCCTGAGCGTCTGCGCGGATGGACTCAATATGTGTTATCTCCCTCTTGGCGAGGTCGACGACAGCCTCATGAGATTGTGGAGGCTTGCCACCGTGCGCTGTGTCGAAATGGACTCGAGCCTGACGAGGAGGCCGAGGGGTTGTACTGGTGACCCTACCAGCATGTTCAAGGTCGAGATAAGGTGCAAGTAGTGCCTTAGCCGGCTCCTCTAAAAAGATGACCCGGAACTTGAGGATGTTCTGGGGATGAGCAGCACGAATGACATCGCGAGCCAAATTTGTCTCTTCAACCGAGAGAGGAATGAGAGGATGTGGTTGTGCCATTTTGGATTGATTATAGTTAATGTTGACGATAGAAGAGAACATGAAGGAGGCGATTGGGGATTTTAAACCACTTTCTCTAACCTGAGGCCAGAGAGCTATCGGCCTCCATTATGATAGGTCTCGCCCGTCGGCGACGGATCCGGGTTCTGGTGCCGGTCTGGCACATCCACTCTAGTGGACATTGGACTGGGGTAGAGACTAGCTGCATTTGGTAGTTATTTTGCAGGAAAATGTCCCTTCCTGATTACTAGAGGAATGATTTTCCCCAAGTTCCGGGGTAACCAATAAATTGATGGACATTGTGCTGAAAGTTTGACCCGAGTACTATATAGGAAGTATGATAATGTGCACCGTTAGGTATGGCGAACGCCCGGCTACAATTGCTCCATTGGGCTTTGACTTGACACAGCCGGTGAAGTTCAATAACGAGAGTAGAGTGGTTGGAAGTGCCCACTGGCTGGCTGTGCATCTACATTGTGATTGCAACGGCAGATGGGCTAGAGGCAGGAAACCTTGTCTTACCTAGGATGACAGACTCAGCATCGAAGAAAAGTCCGAAGGCCCGTTTGTGGAGTTGAGGACATTCGGTGTCCGAAAGTCCGAAGGCCTCGATCCACTCAATAGACCAAGGAGTTATGCAAGTGAAAAATGCTATGGGGCAGAGATGATCCAGGCATGGGGAAGATCTTATTGGACTTGCGCTTGTGTTATAGTTTACAAAAATCTCAATCTGATTCAATTTCTATACTCTATCTAGGCTATCAGAGAGGTTGCAAAATCCTGCCGTGCCTACGGTCAGGCATATCCATATCCCAACACCAATCAATGGTCATTAAAATCTTCGTCCCTGTTGCAGGTTAGCAGGGTTCAGATACTGACGATGAACATAATTTGTAGCTTACCTTCCAGTGTACATGATATCCTGTATGATCACGGCCCTGATGTGGTTGTAGAGGACATAGAAGTAGGTGATGATCAACACGATACTCATACCCGTACCCATCCACTTGACGGGCTCACTCTCCATGGCATTACCGATAGTGATAGTAGCAAGGATCCAGCCAGTGTTGGGAAACACCATCGCCCACCAGCCCAGATGGAAATACACAGGTGGTGACTGGAGAACAGCCACGATGGCAATACCCCACCACCAAGCGGCGAGGGCCCACAGGCTGATACCAGAGATAAGAGCCAATGTACGGATCATACCAGCATCCATGGTAATTCCATCCATGTCCGGATCGATGTGGTTCGGCAGCCCGTTAGCCATACCTATAAGAGCAAGAGCCGTGAAGGAGGGAGGACCGACATTCATGAATAGACCCTAGGCCATAGGTTAGTAAGTCATCTAGAGTCCGAGAAGAGTTACTTACAGGGCGGTGTTCACGGTTTGGTAGCCCTGCTGACATCAAGCGGCCGACCATGTGGGAGTACATAAGAATGGCAACGGATAGACCGAGACCCTGACACGTCAGACCAGCCACGATGATAGGGATGGCCGCGATATCGGGCTGGGTATCTGCGATAACAGATGCAATGGTTCCAGACAACATGATGGGGAAGATAGGAAGAATCCAAGTCGGCATCATAGTTTGTAGCCCAAAGTTATGCTTAGCAAAAACGAAGCTATACTGGCCGACAGCAAGGAAGAGTGTCAAGATAACATATCCCCAAAATGCAACCTGGATAGCCCATGCCAACGTCGCGTCGTTATCTGGGATGGCGTACCGTTCGGTGCTTGTTATAAGAGTCGCGATCGAGAGGAAAAAGGTAGGGAAGAAGAAGCCTTCGCGTTCGTGGGTGATTGACTTTGACATGTCGCCTGGGTTGAAGAAGAAGCGCAAGAGCATCGTCGAGCAAATGGCAGTGAAGAGGATAATGTTGATGATGTACACAGTCATTCCGATCTCAAACAGTCCAGGGAACTGATGGGGTTGGGCAAAGATGAGGAGAGACAAACCACCCGTACTCATTGGGAAGGTATACCAAGCCCATGTAAAATGGTGAAGGCGGTCTTTCAAGGCCATCTTGGGTCGGTTCGGGTCGAACATATCGTGGTGCTTCTTGAGATCGTGTTCTTCCTCCTCATCATCGTTGTCGTGGAATGGGTGCACGCCTTTCTCTACGGCCGGAGTGATCGACTTGTTGTAGATACTTCTGGTGGGATCAAGACTGGCATGTTTGGTATCAACTTTCATGCTCAGACGATCTGGGAGGTCGGGGTTGCGTCCCAACGCCTGCCACTCCTCCGATGGTCTGCGAGTTGACACAACGGAGTCAGTCCACGCCGATTCTTGTCCTGATCTAGCCATGATGGAAGATTGCGAAAATAAAGGAGAATGAGAATAAAATCACAAAGGAAAAAACCAAAAAGGAAAAAGAGAAGAGAAGAAGAGAAAAGGAAAAAGCCGACTTTAGCAATAGGATTCCAGCTCCCTGACTTTTGCACTGATAATATGTTGGATGAGAGGTGGCTATATATACCCATTCTCTCTGGAGCAACAGCGGCACTGATAGAGTGGAACTTCAAGTCCGGCAGTTGTTTGACTAGTGGACCTTGATGGCAACTACCCATGGGGATCAGTATCGCCCTGGAAAAACGAAACAACGCTTTGGGACTGCTACTGTCAAAGTGGCACTCATCTTTGGTGTTGAGGCTCTGTAGATCGTAAGGGGGCTGTTATAATTAGCCGGCAGATAAAGGTCTTGGCAACATGAATCGTCTCAGATGGCTAGGGTGGGCCTTGTTGCTACGCTGGAGATAAGATCCAGGACGTATGAAACACCATATACAAACGATCGACATGGTGGTGTCGCATTATTCCTATTGGACACAGAGGTCCGGGCGCTAAACAATTTGATGCTCGGATTGAGCCTGAAAGTTTCCAGGTCCACGTGGGTGAAACGGGTTATGTGTCTTACAGCTCCGTTCCGGTTATTCCCTATCAAGCGTGCATGGAGAAGCACACAAGAATAGAAACGTCATTCTCCATGCTTCTGTGTGATGTCTTGTTTTTCTTATTTTAGATAACCAGCGTGGATGGGGTATAATCCTCTTCTGAAGTTACTACCCGCCGTCTGGAGAAAGAAACATGTCACACTCTCCGCCCGATATCTCGAGCCTTATTTATCAGGAACGATTGCCACACAGAGTGAGAAGCGATCACAGAGACTCTCGTCTTTAGCGTCTTTTCAAAATTAGAGATAAGGTCGGGTCCATCTAAAAGCGTCCAACGACCCGAAAGGGGACCGTGTACCAGAGACTTGCGGAGTTTTAGGGAACAAGCTTCATAACAAGCTTCTCAGATTCCCACCAGTCTTAGCCAATCAATGTTTCTATGCATCAGTTTCGTGGTGGATGACGCCCCTCGTATCTCAGCCCGTGCGTTATTTATGTGCTATAAACAGTCAAGAGGAGGCCAGAGCGCCAAGCGTGGAACAACTAACCCCGGAGAACCCACTTTGTGTATCAAGTCTCTGTCTTTCACATATCATCTTAGATTGGTCTATAGTTGACCTCATATCTCAAATCTATATATATCCTGGCTCTCTTTCTTGGCCCTCAAGTGTTCTAAAAATGTGTCGCTGGTATCTTGGTGAGATTAAACCTTGTAGTAAGAGCCAAGGTGCATTGAAACCCATGTTGGTCTTAGTCCCATTACACAGGGCTCTTATCTATTCAGTGAGAACTCTAGGATCTTAGGGACTTGCCAAGAAAAATAGACACACAGATCCGTATTTACAAAACGATTACAGCATGTGATAAGTGGTGTGCTTGTAGGAACTGGTACTCATGAAACCGGCTCTTCCTGGGCTGGAGATCAAGTATGATGAACACTTCGCAGTGCTTGGTGACGGCATGTTAGCGAACATGGGGTTTGATGCCCTATTTCTACCGTGGCAAATAGCACTTTCCATGATACAGTCTCTGTAGGTCTGCAACAGAAGCAGACTCCGTGCGAATCGTATGTGTCAGAATATGTTGGTGTAGGAAGTACTTATGACGCAAAGTCGACTTTTGCGCTTTTGATGTCTGGTAAAGCTGAACTACAGCTCTTGGCCTCTCCAATATCGTACTGACCATAAACCATTCAACTATTGCTTACTGTAGGTGACTAAGACGAGGCATTCTCCAAGTTGATCTATGTTGTAATGTTGGCACCTTCAGCTCTGACAGTATAACTACCCTGTAGACACAGCATAGCAGATTGATGTAGAACAGTCGGATATTATTTGGATACGACATTTCACAATCTAGGTGGGTAGCAGAGGAAGATTCTTTAAGACTTACGCTGCCAAAATAATGTGGCCTAATAACTGCTGCGCTAAACTGACATCAGAAAGCTAAAGTATTTTATCTCTTTTATGCTGATGACGGGTAGGTGTCCCGAAACTCCCCAATCCAAAAAATACATCACTCTTCGTCATGTGGCAGTTTCCGATCATCGAGCGAGGTTGGCCTATGCCTATCATGAAGAAGGAACTCGAGTCAGTTCCTCAAAGTGAAAAGATACTCGACACCATTGTATACGGTTGGCCCAAGTTAAAGGTAGATTGCGATTACTCAGCACATGCATTGGTAGATTGGACGCGACGCGACGCGTCGTCCCCAGATTGGAGATCCACTTATCTAGCAGCCGAGCCGAGGTAGACCCACTTTGAACCGAGCTCAAATGATGCCTTAGTCAAGATCTCAGGGTCATCTCAAAAGACCAGCATTCCCCTTGATTGACATTTACAACTTCATATTTATAACGTTAATTGAAATGGCACCAACCCTCGCAGATCAGGTCGCAGTAGACCAAGTTAGTCAAGGAGAATATGTCTCCCGCCTCAATCCCATCCGCATGGGCAACGCCGCCCCAATCGCTTACGGAGGTTGTACAGCAGGCGTAGCTGTAAACGCAGCATGCCAAACAGCGCCTCCTACAATGTCCCTCTACTCAGTCGTCGGTCACTTCCACGGCCCTGCATCAACAGACCAAAAGTTGCACTGTAGTGTAACCAACACCAGAGACACAAGGTCTTTTGCCACGCGCAGAGTTCAGGTCAAGCAGCAGCAACCCAATGGCAAGTTTCGCGTCTGCATGGAGATCTTGGCCGATTTTCACGTCAAGGAGACGTCGGATTGGGACTACTCTGAGGCGACGTGCTCAAAGTGGCCCAGAGCTGAGGACTGTCCGAATGTACAGACTTTGGTCAAGGATCTCTTGGACAAGGGAAACATTACCGAGGATCAGGGTCAGGCTTTTATAAAGACCTTTGCTGCAAACGCCGAATTCTTTGAGACGCGGTACTGCACGGATGGCGTTTCAGCCCAGAACTTGACCGGCGCCGCCAAAGCAACCAAGACAACACAGGAGGACCGCTCCATCACCGACAAAGTATCCGCAGAATGGCAGCGCACTCTCAAACCGCTTGGCAATCAGATCGAACACATGAGCGCACTGGCTTTTCTAATGGATGGTGCGCTTTCCTTCTTACCGCTTACGCATAACCACATGTGGTTTGACGACACGACCGCTTGCTCAACGCTGGACTTTGCACTGCGTATTTTCGTGCCGGAGATCAACATGAGCGAGTGGTATCTCAAAGAGCGCAAGACATCAAGAGGTGGAGGAAATAGGACTTACTCTGAGGGGAAGTTGTTTGATCAGCATGGCAATTTGATCGCGTCAAATACTCAGCAATCTATCATGAGATTGAGGCCGGATGTTAGTGTCGCCAAGTTGTAATTGTATTTATTGGGCTTAGGCAAGTCTCGGAGAGTCTCAAGTTAGATATGATCATTGTACGAGCTATGCATATGCCTATTAATGAATGACTTTTTACGCTCCGGTCCTTTTCTTAGCCACTAAGGGTATTACCATACGCCGTCCTATCCTATCCCGTGGCACAGACGTCGTACCTAGCCAACATCTAGCGGCGTCGTGGCATGAAATGTGACAGTCCTCCCCTCTTGGCCAATCGGCTTCTGTCCCGATTCAAATCGGCTTTTGGGCCAGTGGGTGGCCTAGCACCTTGCGTGCCAGTGGATGGCGTGGCATTTGATGAAGTGCCTTTTGGGCTCCGTTGCAGCCAATTCCGAGTCGGTCCCATTGGGGCAAACTGTGCTCTAGGAATCGGCGGAACTGAAGAGTCATGGTGATTCCAATTCCTCTCGAGCCCCAGCCCTGAATCACGACGCATCGCGTCGCTTCGACCCTTCGGCTCGCGCCAAGTCTCGTAGGGCCGGCCGTCGATCTCTTCCCTCGCATTCCTGGGTTCGGGCGAGTAGTGATCATTGCTTCGGCGATGAACTCGTCGTTTGGTGGGCGGCTTCTCGTCAACCACACGAGGGTGCTCTTGATCCGTCGATATGGTTTTTTGTTTCGTCGGTCCGTTATTGGGCTCGGGAGAAGGGGCTCTGGCAGGTGCAGAAGTATCTGGCTTGACGGACTCCTGTTCAAGGTGCTCCGCGATCTCACCCTCTGACCCGCAGACTGAATCATGCTCCGAAGCAAGGGTATTGTCATCGACAAACAAACCAGATTGTTCAACTTCGGGAGAAGTGTGATTCGTATCATCGGATCCACCCGGGAGGGTCTCGTCGTTTGAGTCAGTAGTTCGAGTGAGGCCGGCTTGATAGTTCTTGTAATTGAGTAAAAACTCATCGACCTGGCTCTTGTGGGGAATACTGCTATCACTAGGATCGTAGCGACACATTTCCGTGACGGGAACCCATCCGTAATTGCATTTCCACGGGTACTCGACTGCATCGAAGTACATAATTGGATACTCTCGCTGAGCTGCCTGTGGTCCACCAGACTTGTAAGCCTCCGCAAACCCCACGGCACCAGTGCAAGGATCGTACTCGCAGGACACTGGGATTTCATCAAGGAACTTGAGATGTGGTGTATCCTCCAGCGACGTCCCTTCCCATCCTGGAATACCCAATGCGCGGAAGTCATCCCAAGGAAGAATAAGAATAGCGTAGTAACGTTTGTCCTTTGGCCAGAATGCTGTGTATACCTCCCCAGGCTGTGGATCAACTTGAGGGTTAAGGACGCTCTGGGAATACCGAGTTTGTGGAGAATTGAACGGGTCATCTGCCAGATCCTCTAAAGGATAGAACTCACTGTCTGGATGGCCCTGCTCGTCATACGAAAGCCTAAGGGTCACAGAATTGTTCAATTCCATGAGACCTTCGTCGCAGCCAAGTACCACCCTTCCGAACAATCTGATGGCCGTCTCAGTTGTTGAAGACGAGTCCGGGTGAGATGAGCCTTTGAGATGGCTCCTGGCACCGTTTAAAGGACTCTTAGTAGCGAACACCTTGTTATGCTGTTCGCACTCCACCACATAATAACTCCCCTTGTAGCACTCAATGACAAACCTCTTCGTGGCTCTGCCATGCTGATACACTTCATCAAACTCGATCGTCCTGTCGGTCAAGGATACAGTTGATTCGGGGCGTCTGCGCTTGTTTGTCGTAGGCTGCTCAAGGTTTGGCGATATGGCTCGCTTTTGTGGTTTCAGGTCTTGCTTGTCATCGACTCCTCTGAATGGAACAATCTCGATTGAATGATTTACTTCGTTCGCATCGTTTGGGGGTGGGGATGTCGTAGATGTGTCTGACAAAGGTTGTCGTTGAGCCTCCATGGACAAGACCAGAGATTGAATGTCGGATTCGATATTGGCAGGAGGCGGCTCATCTTCCATTGGCTCATGGGCAGGAGTTGGTAGAGCTCGCTGTTCGGCCAGCCACTCGGCTATAAGATGCCTGGGAATCAACCGACCAAGTGTGTTGAAAAGATCCTGTATTATGAACTTCTCGACGTCTTTGCACTGCTGCTGATACTCAATCTCTTGTTGATCCACAGCCTCCTTCTGATCTTTGACCCTTTTGAGATCCTCTCCGCAAGCAAGCATATGATCTAGTCCACCTGCTGATGGGCTATCGATACTTTCCGTTTCCCATGTGCGATATGCATCTTTGCAACGTTTGGCTGCATCATTAAGCTTTATCAAATAGCTCTCTTTCGGGGATTGAGGTGGGTGTGCTTTGGATATCCAACGTTCGCAAAAGTTGCTGAAATGAGAAATTATCTCGGCCGGCTTGGGGTCGTTCATGTTGAATTAGCTAGCAGGCGGATCGCCGAAGAACAGGGCTGCAGGTCAAACCATAAAGGTACGTCGTGTGATGGACCACGAGTTTTTTGAGTAAGAGAGGTTTGCTACAGAATAGAAGGTGATGATGGAAATAATTATGAGTCTTTGGTAGAAAGGTTGCTGCCTTATTAAGATGGGAAACAGATATCACGTAGGCGGGTAATGGAAGGATCATCCTCCAAAATTTAGGGTAGCACAATAAGGTAACCTAAGTGCTAGTCTATGCTGGCATAAAGTGACTCAATTATTTCGTCGCTTTGTTCTTGGCAGCCAACTCATCTAACATCCTGACGGACGGGAGACTGATGCCGCGATTGACGCCGGGGGGAGGAATAATAGAGAAGCGAAAAGAATGTTGCCAATGTTTGCGTGAATGCAGCATGTAGCTATCCGTCTTGCCGCGTGTGTATACGTACGGCTGGCAGCCAGGCCTTTCCCATGGTCCAATCATGACTGCTCGACGAAACCGGGGTATGAGAGGTGCTGGTTGCACAAGAAGGAGGAAAAAGCAGCTTGATGGAGTGGCCAGGGCTTTGGACGGTATTTTGAGTTAAGGAAAAGGAGATAAGGGGGAAGAGAGAATGGAAAAAGAAAGGGACGTCAGGGTATTGGAGAAACTGACCGTTAAAACTACAGTAGACGAAGTGACCAGTTTTCTTCAAGTGAGCTTTGACATTACGATCAGATAAGGTTTTTCTCGATATTTACACTTTGCAAAGGGGAGCTTTGACATTACAAACATCTTCAATGTTCCCTTGGCACACTAATCATCATGGAATGACCTTCTACTATCTGGTAGGGAGGCAACCTAGACTTCCGCTTCTTCCCACCAATCTTTTGCAAGCTTTTTGTCAGGCATCTACTCTTCACCGCTACATCCTGTTATAACCTGTCAAGACCGTGGACCAATAACATGTTCTAACTGACCGTGAATACCATTGGGCTGGAATCAACGCGGCTGCTGGTGTCAGGGTAGTAACAACAAGACTCAACGGTCAGTCCTCTGTGGCTGTTTGATCCATACTACCACAGCCCCGCTCGCACCAGGGATGGGTACAGACAAACAGCTTGGCAAGCCAGTTGAGAAATCTCAGATCTAAGGACAAACGTGCACGTTTCCTAGGAAATCGTTCTGTTTTATGCACTCTCCGCACTTTGTTATCAACAGCCAACCAAACGCTACACAACTAAACAGTCCACGATAAATGACAGCATTTCCCCTTCTGTCGAATCATGTAGTTTGAGAGGCCGGTAGAGGGCATTGGAACGAGGCCAAGCGCCATCATGAATGTACTGCCAATTGACCAGGGTATCGGAGTTATGCATGTTTCAGAAGAATCTTTCCCCGTGAAAAGAGAAAACATCTCTCAGTCAAGCCAAGTTTTGCTCAAGTGGCGCAGCCTGATTTCTTTTGCCCTTGGCTCATTGGATATTCACGTCTTGAACAAGGGCATCGGGCATAACCATTTGGACATGGGTATCGGACATAACTTTTGAACAAGGGTATCGGACGTAGCAATTTGAACAGGGGTATCGGCGATAGCTGCTGGTTGACCAATTACCAGAGACGCCACCAGCAAGCAGAATATGATCACTACCAAACTGAGCTTCTTACATATGTGGCTTGCTTCAGAGATATTGGTGTAGTTATCTCTTTTCTACGCGAGGTAGGACAAAAGAAGGCAAATGTCTCAGTATTTAAATGCGACCCAACAGCCACCCGAACGAAGAAGCGGCTCTTACAGGTTCTCCTCTGAGTTGGCCCACTTCTCCCTCAGTACACTCAATCTTGACATAGCAGGGACTGGTTTCTCTACTGTCCTGAGCTAGGAGTCCAGATCTTTGGACTGTTTACTCATCTAGCTTTACCTTGTCGCTGGAAGGATGTTCATGTACTGGCCTGTCCTGGCTTGGCGACAGAGCTTGAAACCACTCTTCCCAATGACAGACGAACTCGGTCCTTACTACAAGGCGAGAAGGCAATTATGAGCATCGGTATTGTGCTTAGAATCTGTGAAGAGTGAGTCTGTTAGCTTTAGTAATGCTGTTTTCCCCTGGTTCTAGGCTGTCGGCCGGTACATTTGCCCACGGAACTCCACGGCGCTGCGACCCATTTGTTCCACGGACGAACGTTTCCACTATTTCGATGATCTTCTCGGTGTTATGGTCCACTTGGTGGTTCGTTAATCTGGCTTACTGTTTATTGTCCAATCACCTATAAAGGTTGAGTTTTGGTTTTACACGATCAAAATGAATTGACCTTGGACAATGTTCTTCATTTTGAGATATAAGGGATCCGTATTCGTAGCTTGTCATGGATGCTCATCAATAACAATATTTACTTTTCAATCTCTTCAATGACTTCCGAAATCGCCAAAACAGGAGCTCCCGGCTGGCCCATCGATGGAGGCCACCGCGCCTGGCTATCAACCTTCGGGGCCTGGTGGGCCATGTTCATCACCTTCGGCTGGGTGAATTCCCTGGGCGTCTTCCAATCCTACTACGAACAAAACCTTCTCCAGCAATACTCGTCATCCGAAATCGCATGGATAGCTTCTGTTCAACAGTGCTTGACGTACAGTGCCGGCATCTTTCTCGGCAAGGTCTTTGACGACTATGGTCCGAGATGGCTTCTTATCATCGGAGGCTTTGCACAAGTCTTTGGTCTGATGATGACTTCCATTTCGACAGAGTACTATCAAGTTTTCTTGTCGCAGGCAATTTGCAGCGCGCTGGGGGCCAGTGCTGTTATGTACGGTACTGTTGGGTCTCTGGCAACGTGGTGGAAGGTCCGAAGAGCGACAGCATACGGCATTGCGATCTCGGGCTCATCAATTGGTGGCATCATTTTCCCGATCATGGTTAATCGATTGATGCCCAGGGTTGGATTTGAATGGACGATGCGTGCGGTCGCGTTTATCATTTTTGTCGGCGTGCTTGCCGCGGTCGCGACAATTCGTTCCAACAAAGCCCATGCTCGTACACCGTTCAAAATCACATCGTACATGACACCAATGAAGGAAGTCAAATTCGCACTTCTCTGCCTGGCATTGACTATTTTCGGCTTTGGACTCTTTCTGCCCTTCAACTTCATTCCCTTGGAGGCACAAGCCATGGGTATGTCTTGGGAATTGTCCATCTACTCCATCGTTATTCTCAACGCCGTGAGCGTCTTTGGCCGGATCCTGCCTGGCTTCTTGGCCGATAAATTCGGTCGTTTCAACATGATGATGATCTGCACCACCATGTCAGCCATTTTGACCCTAGCTGTGTCTGGCTTCCCGGGAAATCCAATGCGGCATCACTTTGCTTCTCGGCATTCTTCGGTTTCTTTTCCGGCAGCTACATCTCGTTGACCCCAGCACTTGTTGTAGAAGTCTCTCCCCTGTCTGAGATCGGACATCGAACAGGAATGCTATACTTCTGCATTTCAATCGGTGTATTGGCGGGTAGTCCTATTGCTGGTGCGCTCGTGGAGGCGAATGGCGGCGATTACACATATCTCAAGGTGTTTGCTGGAGTGACAATGCTCATTGGTGCTGTTTTGATTGGTGTATTAAGATTTTATGTACATCAATTGACGAGGAAAGCAATAGCCGAGGTTGATAATGGCAAGGTGGAAATTGAGAGAGAGAAAGCATGAGTGGATGCACCGCAATGGATATTGGATGTTCGGTTCTATTACTTGAAGCTCGGAAACATAGCTGACATTCCGATCGCATCTTTATAGATATGTAAAACGCGTCAGAGGGCGAGACTGGAAGATCTGCAGTCAGCTTAAGTTTTAGAATAATTTTTTAATACAAAATCTGCAACACAATTGAACCTGTTGCAATGGAAGCCCATGCAGAGCATTGTCTAAAAAATAATCATGCTACCCTATTGTTATCGATAACATATACCGGCTTTAACACGGGATCCGGTGCACCTATAAGAAGACGCTGCGGCTGAGACAGACAAGGCAAAAGCCTCTCTGCACGGAACTGTAGATATAATATCGGCTGAAGATGGGACATTCTCATCTTCAGCCGGGATAACCGCTTTAATACTTGCATGTCTGACGCAGCGGAAATTCGGAATCTCTCGGCCGATGGACAACGGAGCCTTTCCGCTTCCGTGCCCCGCGTCATCCCCCGCATCTCGGCCTTAGTCCCCGCTGCGTCGGCTTCCCACGGCTCCATAAAGTATACAAGACAGAAAACAATTGACGTCGTCGTCGTCGTCTTTATCATCATCATATTCTTTTATTTTCTCAAGTTGCCAAAATGTCGTGGCTATCTATCCCCCCAGAGTCTCACTTCTCCATTGCCAATATCCCCTTTGGC
Organism: Fusarium sp. MBC 364; assembly: GCA_030777805.1. NCBI lineage: Eukaryota > Fungi > Ascomycota > Sordariomycetes > Hypocreales > Nectriaceae > Fusarium > Fusarium sp. MBC 364. The sequence continues at coordinate 159,050 of JAPFSC010000031.1, forward strand.
ATCATCTCCACATCATCTGATTCAACGCCCAGACCTGCCGTCGCTATCGGCGATCATGTTCTTGATTTGAAGGCTTTTACCTACGGAGATGGTTTCTCTGGGAGTTCGGAAGCTCAGAAGCATGCTGATGTTTTCTCGCAATCATCGTTGAACGCTTTTGCCGCTCTTGGACGGCCTGTTCACCGCAGTGTGAGAAGCTACCTCCAAGACGTTCTGGCAAAGGACACCAAGCATCCCCAGATCCTCAAGGATAACCAAAAACTCCAAGAAGCTGCTCTCCTCAAGCGCTCAGATGTCAAGAATCATCTTCCTCTCGCTATTGGAGATTACACCGACTTTTACGCTGGTAAGCATCACGCTTACAACATTGGCTGTCTTTTCCGTGGGCCTGATAACGCGCTGCAACCCAACTACACACATCTCCCCGTCGCGTACCATGGACGTGCGAGCAGCGTTGTCGTTTCTGGCACACCGATTCATCGACCATGGGGTCAAATCTTGCGTCCCGGTAACAAGGTTCCTGATCTTGCACCTTGCGAGAGGCTAGATATTGAGCTTGAGATGGGCATGTTCATCTGTCGCGAGAATCAGATGGGACACCCCGTTCTTGTCGATGAGGCTGATGACCACATCTTCGGCTATGTTCTCATGAATGATTGGAGTGCACGAGATATTCAGGCGTGGGAGTATGTCCCTCTTGGACCTTTCACTTCCAAGAACCTGGGCACGAGTATTAGTCCGTGGGTCGTTCTCGCTGATGCACTGGATGGCGCGAAAGCTGCTGGTATCAAGAACGATAACGAGATTCTACCATACCTGAAGGAGACAAGGGAGAACAATATGTTGGATATTGACCTTGAAGTGGAGATTACCAGTAAGTGACAAATCCTCAACTTTCAGATACACTTGCTAACGTTCCAAAGCTGCCGCTGGAAACAAGAATGCTCTCAGCAAAACCAGCTCTCGTAACTTGCTCTGGTCTTGGCCCCAGATGATTGCTCACCACACCATCACTGGCTGCAACCTGCGGCCAGGTGATCTGCTCGGATCAGGCACTATCTCTGGCCCTGACTCTGGTACAGAAGGAAGTATGCTGGAGCAGACAAAGGGTGGCAAGGTAGCTATCCAGCTTAGCAACGGCGAGGAGCGTAAGTTCATTCAAAACGGCGACACTTTGGTGCTGAGGGGATCTTGGGGCAGTGGTGATTCCAAGGTTGGCTTTGGCGAAGTCACTGGAACCATTCTCGAGCCTCTTCCATTGTTCAAGTAAAAGTATAGATTGTATGGAGCTTTCAAAACTAAAAAGACTGTTTACATTCAAGCCCTAAGATTGTCCGGTGTATCGGGCTGATTCTGCCAATGCGCCTTTACAACGGCAGGATGATCCTTCAGATTCTCCGCAATCCTCTGAAGTGCCGGAAAAGCCGACAAATCAACACCAAACCTCTCTGCATTCCACCAAGCGGGCATAAAACAAGCATCAGCCATCGTAAGTTCATCGCCATACGAGCACTTTCCAGCTATATCCTTCGCAACCTCCTCGTAAGCCCTCAATCCATTAGTCATGAGCTGGCAGTTCCACTCTTCTGCGTTACCACCTAGCTCTCGTACACGACGCATGATGCGAAGGTTTGTCACAGGCTGGACATCCGCGCTGATGATGTTGACGAGCGTTCGTACGATTGCTCGGCCCTCCGGGTCAGACGGGAGAAGAGGATGCTCAGGGTGCTTTTCTTCAAGATATTCCAGAGCTGCTACGGATTGGCGGATGAGGAAAGGTCTGGAGTTTGAAGTGGGTGGGATGAGAACGGGAACTGATCCTGAAGGGTTGAGAGCTTTGTGCTCATCTGAAAGATGGTCGTTCTTGAGAAGATTCACAGGTGTCAAGTCGTATGAGATTCCCTTGGCGTTCATGGCAATCCGAAGACGGGCTGCGCATGAGGAGCGGAAGTATGTGTACAAAGTATAATTGGAGTCTGACATTTCGATGAGGTGTGCTGACAGTGCTCAGCTATGTGTAGTATTCCAGCTGTAAAGACGAGAGAAGCTGGGGACTGGACAATCCTGAGCAGAGCCACGCCCTTCTTATGTCACGGCCTAGTCATTGTGTAAGTAAGCAACTTGGCTGTATACCTCACCATTGTACTTACAGCTATCCGCTGCTAGCCTCCCGCTGCCGAAGGTGTATGGGCGTCACATGTTGTTGGTTCACGGAATCGCGGGGGCGTTCCGAGGGAATGCGGGGGTGGAGAGTCGCCAACCCGGGGAATCAACCACCATCCATGCAGAAATGAACAAAGAAGATATTAATTTTCATCCGTGTACCTATTTCTATACTTGTTTGCCTGAGTCCGATTCTGCGATCAACGCTTTGGAAGGACGTCTCATCTCTATCCATTCGATATCACTTGCATCGGTGCAGTGGTCCTTTCCAGCTTCCGACACTCCTTCAACTTCAGACCACAAGGAAGGAAGTCGCATACTCTGTCGTCCAATATATGTCGGCCGTTCCTCCACGTCATGTTGCCTGTAGTTGTTTCGCATTGATTCAAGCCCAAGCTTTGAATTCCTTCGCATCCAATGTCCACTCATGTCTTCAGGAGACGAAGTCTCAGATTTATGTCGTGATCCAAAGTATGGGCGTAGCGACGGCAAACATGCGATTACAAGACCTATTTCAGCGTCTAATGCACTCCAGAGTACTATGATCTGTTAGCATCTAATCCGCCCCAGAGCAAAGGAAGTAGTACCAATTTCAGCAAGTGATATGGTAGAGTCGGCGCCCGCCTTGAAGATTATGAGGAAGCGACCGAGGCTTACTGCGATATTGACGGTTCCAAGTAAAAATGTAAAGTAGATACCAATTCTGAGTGATCGCTTGACATTCAGTGCTGGCACAATAAGCCAGGGAAGAGCGAAAACTATACCAACGTCAGTGTTTATGCTTACAAGGTTCCGGGGTTTATGTACCAAGCAGATCGCCGAGGAACGATAGTCCCCAGCCCACATTGAATGTAACCGCATAGGTCCAAGGCGAACAAGTTCTGTAGATTCTCAAGTCCCTGTGATAAGGTTAAAAATAGTAACCGAATGCAACGGAGTGTGACTTGCCAGTGTCTGTCGAGAGGTAGACAGATGCAGAAGATTAAGAGAATGGTAGTAAGATAGCTGGCGATCGTAGTCCATATCGTAATCCAAAGGAATATCCGTCTCTTGACCATAAAATCGGGGAAGGCCTGTAAGTACACCGACAAGAGAGCCGCCTTGCATAGATAAAGAGTCGTGTAAAACGGGAAGTTGGAAACAAAGAGTAACTGAAAAGTTGTATTCGTCAATAAAAAGACCCCCAAGGCTAGTTAAGGGACTGTTCTCACCTTCAAGACCAACCTGAGATTAGTAGTCCCGCCACTATATCCCTCTAGGGTTGAGTGCACATTGGGCTCATACGCGCCAAGAGCTGCAAACGCGGGACCGAAAGCACCAGCAATAACACCTGAAATACATGCCGCGACCATGAACTTATCGCTGAGAAGGAGCTTTCGCTTTTGTATCCGAAGACGGAGGTTGAGGCGGGCTGCGACGAGGGCTATCGCGACGAGGACAAGGATTTGGGAAGCCTAGGGACAGTTAGTATCGAGGCAGTGAGGGTCAAATGTTACATACGAGAATGTCCTTGGCATCTGGATTACGCATCGCGCGTCAGTGGTAAAAGACCTTGAAGTCTTTCACTGAGACCTCAGCATTGAGGTTTTGAAGGTTGGTGCAAATTGGGTGAGTGCATAGGAGGGGACGCCCTTGCGCTGGGAGTGGACAGAGAAGCCTCCTTATCTTTAAACCACCTCAACACACCACCGAACTAATAAAGGCTCGACCCCAGGGCTGAAATTAAGCTTTCGCCCTGGCATCGTTATCCGTTTTGGGCGTCGTTGGCCACATACCTACAAGCACGCTAAGACAAAAACGTCAAGATTTTGAGACAGATGCGCCGACGGCAACAGTCAGGGTTTTGGACATCTTGGCTGTTTCGGGATGCATAAGGTCTTGGCATTATACGGAAATGATGTTAGTGATGGAAGTGGTGGCTTTGCATTGACGGATGGGTTTGGGGTTGGTTGATCATATACGTAGATTTCACCATCAACAAATTACGAAGCAGGACATGGGTAGTGGGGATCTAAAGATGCACCTGTTTACTATTCTAGGCAAGCTATCGCCTCCTACTCAGTATAGAGCCACTATTGAGGGTGGTACCAGATGCAGGGGTCGCAGCGCCCCATATACGCTCGTTTAACGACCGACCTGCAGCCGCATAAACAACTACACAACGGGGCAACTTGCTGTCTCCCGTCACGATCAGCTATAGTAGAGGATGGAGAAGAGTCCCGAGCTGAAATGTTAGACGAAGCGTGGGGACTCGTTTTAACGCTAGGTTGCCTGGCGTTGAGGCTGTTGGAGTCAGACATGGCCATCTGCTTGCCCGGCTCAATATCTTTCTCACTATTGACTGGGAATGCCAATCGTCGACGCTCATCCTTTTCGACCGGAGCTTTCTTGTTATTCGTCATTAGTCTCACTTGAGTTCTGAAGATTGACTAAAGAACAAACATCTTTGCAAGGGCCGCACAGCTGCGAGATCCTATCCTGGACGATTCTTTTGCAGACGCAATGGCATTGGCATCGAGGGTTAGCTGCTTCCATGATACCACCGGGTGATTTGCCGTTTAGGTTGAGGTTGCTGTAATAAGGCATGGCTGTTGGATATATTTAGTTCGGAGGGGTTGCTTGATTGTAGAATTGCGGAAAGGCGAGTGTCTAGGCACGAGCGGACTGCTATTTATATGTACGAAATGCTCTTATCTGCATTACTGTTGGTCGTGTGCATATTTTCACAATCTTTTATGATTACACGATTGGGATAGCTCGGTAGCAGCGGACAGCAGAACCTTTTATTTGTGCTTCAGTGCATTCTGCACAGTTGCGTTCTATCTATGTCAGTCATAACCAACCCATTCTATTGCCCTGTCCATAACCTTTATCATCTAATCAAAGGGGCAATCCTTGACACTGTCCTTCGCGATAAGATCCTCCGAGTCACTTTCACCCCCGCAATTCTGCTTGCAAGGGTTGCACAGCATCGAGTCAATATCCTGAACGACTCTTTTGCAACCGCAACCGCATGTGCATTGAGGGTTGGCTGCTTGTGAGATACCACCAGGCAAATCAACCTCCTGAACAGGGGAAGCTGGTGGAGTAAGATTTTCTTGATGAAACATGGTTCTTGATGATCTGTTGTTGGATTTCTTTTTCGTTTTGCTTTTTTGATTGAGGTGCTGTGTGATTTGATTGACCCTGTGGTTGTAGTTATGACGTGGCCTTATATACATGACTGCGAGCACTGCTTCCCAAGGTCAGTCGGACTCGACAATGAATCGTGGTTAGCAACGTATCCCTCCACCTTCACTCCAGTAAGTGAAACCTTGCATGTACGTATATCCGAGCCGTTTACCTGTTCCCATTCACCTATAAACTGTCCCTGAATCCATGACATTCCTGCCACCTACTCAGGCGATATTCATCACCATGATTTTTCCTATTCAGTTTCCCGTTATTGGAAATCATAGCTTTGTTCTGGAGTGGGTATAACAGGCATAGGATGTACCTCAATGCATCGATTACACCGACCGTAGTATCTCTGTTGAATGATACTTTTGCAGCCACAATAGCACCAGCATCGACCATTGGCGAGCCGTACGGCACAATCGCAAGCGTCTCTGCTCAGTAGACTTGGAAGGGTGGTGAGTATGGCGGCGTTTGACTGAGACATTGTAGTAACTTCCAAGAATGATACTGGCGATATATAGGCATTTACTTGATTTCCAACAATATATAAAATGTAAGTCCTATCCGTGTCTTTGGAGGAAGAGAGAACCGAGGCTTTATAATCAAGAACACATGTTACGCATGTTTGTGTGCGACTTCAAGCCATGCTTGTGTCTGGACCCGTAAATCAACGGCGAAGCCTATCCCTTGCTTCCGGATTCATGATACAGCGCTTAGGAACAGCTGGTAAGTGGTTGGAAGTGGTATTATGTCTGTCTCAAGCCGTACGTAGACACTCCACTGATTTGAATGTTTTATAACAACTTAATAATTGCAATGATGCCTGTTTTTGACATCGTGGAGGACCCTTTGCTCGCTTACACGCGTAATCGTCCCAAGACAGCTTAGCGCCAACTGTCAGCATCACTCGCCCCAGGGATTTCGTCTGACGAGACATAATCTGTCTTTCACATTATCCCCTACCCTCTACCACGAATTACAAGCTGTTCTCGTCACACCAACGTTATCATGGTTGTTTCAGCTGAAGTCTCTGCCAAGAAGACGAAACAGAAACAGTACTACACCCGCAGCCGAACGGGGTGTCTGACATGCAGACAGCGCCACCAAAAATGCGATGAGGTGCGTCCAATCTGGTTAGTAAAATACGTCCCAGCACACTCTTGTGCCCGTAAGACCTGGCTGACTTGCGGATACAGTGGAAATTGCATATCAATGCAGCGACAATGCGAATACCCCTCTGCAGTCCTGCCGCTTCGCGAGCGTAGGAAGAAAAATCTCCCAGGAGAGCAGCAGCCTTGGACTGATGCAGTGATTATGCCCAAAGTTATTGGGTCTTGCACATCTGTTGCGACGCGACCGATACCCATGGCTTATCGATCTGATGAGTTGTTTCACTACTGTAAGCTGGCTAGACGTGTCAAAAATTGAGGTACTGACCAAGGGAAGTTTATGCGCTAGAAGATCCGCTCGACGTTGTACCGAAGGAGAGACGACGAGGCTTGTAAGAATTCCGATTCACGTCACTCCCATCATAAATTCTGACATGTTAGGCTGCAATCTGTTGCACATAGCAGTGATGCACTGCGCAACACCATGCTCATTGCTGGACTCCACTATGCTTGGAACGCCGGGCAGCTCCAGTCCTACGAGCCCACTTTCTTGTTCCACAAGATTCAGACAATGAGTGATGTGAATAAGTTTCTTCAGAAATCGGATACCAAATATGCAGTTTGCGTGAGAAACATTTCCACTCTGTGTTTTTCCGAGGTAACAGACCCATATTCACTGCTCGAGAAATGACATCGGCTGACGTTTTCAGTGTGCACTCGGAAACATCATTACAGCGGAGACGCATATGGATGGTCTGATGAGGTTCATGGACCTTCATAGACCACCTCATATTGCAACACCGATAGAGCATGGCCTAGATGATGAGCTCGCGAACCGATGGGTTCTATTGTTCGTGCCCCTCCCCGTACCCCCTCACGATCCGATAAGGTACCGCCTCACAGGTCACTAATACTACCCCAGTGCATACAACTTCATTCACGGGTTCAAAAGCAGGGTCGAAGATGTACTCGTCGACAGTAGCGTTACGAAATCAGGCCAAAAGCCCCCACCAGCTCTGGTCGAAAAACTCATGCATGAATGGCACAAACACGAGATGCAAGGTCTTGATATTCGACTCAAGGCCTTGAAGATGCTACCCTTTTTCTTCAGTGAACTCCCACCAGGCTCAACGTTCATTGAGATCGATGGCACAGAGATTGTGGAATGTCTGGCTACGCTTACGGCCACATCTCGCATGAGAACTCAAGCTATGGACTTTGATAGTCAGCAGATGATATGGCAAGAGGGCGCTGCTACGAGATTACTTTTACTCGTCGTTGGATCACATATTGAGTCAATCTCGAGCGATGAGAAAGCAGCAACGTCTTCTGGTCCCCGTTCTTTCTTGACCTCGTCATGGTCTGGCTTGAATGCAGCGGTAGGTCTCTACCTCCATACTATCCTCAGATTCTGGAACGCCGGTGATCCAATCGAGCCATCTCTTCATCGTCGCGTCTTATTTATTCTCTACCAAGACCTTGAGCTTGAACGGCGTCGTTCTAAAGTCCTTTCAGATCTTTGTTTTTGGAAAGCGTTTGTTGGTGCGATGAGCCTTGACCGAGCGGCTGCTTCTTCTGGTGGGATGTTGGACGAGATGCAGGTAGTCTTTGAAGGATTCGTGAGAGAGTGGAGTGTCGTGACCAGAATCACAGACTGGGAGATCGCTAGACTGGCATTGAGTGCAGTTGTTTGGCCAGAGGTGTTTCAGTATGAGGACATGGCGCGAGAACTGTGGTATACCTGTATTATGTAACGCTAAGACACAAGACATTCATTGAAGCCTTGGAACGTATCTTGGGAGCATATCATGTCTCTAACGACTTGCCACCCAATACTTTGCTGCTGAATCCTGTCATAATCCTTCCCCATGACCATACACCACTTGTCCAGGAACCATGGCGCAGCCTCCCAACTCTTCATGTCCCAGGGTGGGTAGCTATCCGTGGACTTCTCTCCCATCCCAGAACCCAACCTCCACGTTGTCAACCCTCCTCTCGCGTATATATCGAGCTTCATCTCCCAAATGTTAAAGGTAGAAGGCAAAGCAGCAGATGCCATGATAGCGCGCTCGCGTAGAAACGGTAGAGGGACCAAGTCCAAACTTATATGATGAGGTATGAGAATCTGAGCCAGCGTAGGGCGTAAGTGCAAGGGGACGTTGGTGTTATTGAAGGAAGACATGAACGCTGAACCAAGAGCCCTACAGTTCGGGGTTCCGGAAATGCTGGGTTGGAAGAATGGAGAGATGTTGTCAGCATTGCAATTTGCGACGACATCCAGGTCGAAGCCTAGTGATCTTGCATTGGTAAGACAGGATCCGAAAAAGGCGGTTGGGAAGAACTGAAGCATATTGAGGTAGACATCTGGCAAATTCGGTTCATTGCTTGACTCGGTGGTACTTGGCGACACGGGCTCAATAAACTTTGTGACTTGGCCAGGGCTCTGGTCTTCCTCTCGCTCCGGTGCTCGCGCTGGTGCATCACGCTTCAAAAGTGGCCGAGGCCGCGGATTGTCTTTTGCTCGGGACCTTTTCTCTTTTATTATTTTTTTCTCTTCTTTCTGCCTTTCTCCTACGATATTTGATTAGATATAAGCAGCCATGATTACTTGGTACACTTCAACTCACTGTATGCCTTTTGCGCCAGCCTGTTCTGCTCCCTTCTGGCAGGGGTTAAGACGCGACGCTTAGCAGACGGCTGAGCAGCATCTTGGGCAGCCCCGCCACTCCGCTTCATAGTATTGATCTTGTTTATGTCAACGGCAGCCATTTCTCTGGCGCTCGGACGAAGAGAAGATGCACGGGAATGATGAGGCGATTGTTCCGTCAGCAAGTAAATCCTGATTACGGATTTGCATGGTGGTCGAACCCAAGATGGAGTGGGGCGGTCTGGCTTACGGTTTTTGAACCAATCAGCGCTCGGTCACTCTAGCTTATGATGCCAATCTTGAGTGGCTTACTGCTGGAGGTCCAATCGGACTGCGGTTGAGGTTATCGCCGAATTGTCCGCTGTAGTAAGAAGCGAACATAATGAATAAAGGACAAATTAGTATAAATACCACAACAGAGAAAGTCAAACATGAATCACTCAAGCCATTCTACTTTTGCATTGATTCTTAATAATTACTCGATCCGTATCCACTAAACACCGAAAATGTCCACCAAAACCATCGCAGTTGTTGGCGCTACCGGCACGCAGGGGGGTTCTGTCGCCAGAACCTTTCTCAACCTCCCCAACTGGCATGTCCGCGCTCTTACACGCAGCTCAACCTCTCAAAAGGCACAAGCTCTGAAAGAACTTGGAGCCGAGATTGTTGAAGCAGACATGAACGATGCCGAGTCGCTAGTCCGTGCTTTCAAGGGCGCACATGCCATCTTCATCAACACAGACTTCTGGGCACCTTACGTATCTGCTCTGGCAGACGGAAAAGACCAGGCTACTAGTCAAAGCATCGGATATGATACTGAGGGCCTACATGTCAAGAACGCGACATACGCTGCGTCCAAGACTGAAACCCTTGAGAAGTGCATCTATTCTGCCCTTGGACCCATGAAGGAGGTTTCCAACGGAAAGTTCTCTCACTGTCACCACTGGGAGACCAAGGCTGCAGCTGTCAACTATATCGAAAATGAGGTGCCTGAGCTTGCCCAGAAGACATCTTATATCTACGTCGGAGCTTACGCGACCAACGCCTTCCTGTACCCCAAAAAGGATGCCGAGACTGGCGAATATGTCTTGGAAATCCCCGCCTCCGGCAACTTGCGAATGCCAATTATCGACACCGCCAAATCAACTGGCGTATTCGTCCAAGCTCTAGTGGAAACCGAACCTGCTAGAACGAAACTGCTGGCATACGACAGCGAGCTCTCCATGATGGAGGTCGTCGAGACTTGGAGCAAGGTCACAGGGAAGAAAGCTACCCTGAGGACTATGACTGAGGAGGAGATGAATAAGAAAACTGGTCTTCCTTATGAAGTTCTTGATGGACCTGCTTACTTGGATGAGTATGGATATACCGAGGGGATTGAAGGGGTTATCACGCCTGACCAGCTTAAGAAGCCGGTGAAGACGGATAATCTTGAGGAGTACCTGCGGAAGCAAGAGCCCGAGTCTCTGCTATCATTCAAGTATGGTCTTCCAGAGCCTCCAAAGAAAAACTGAGAGCTTCCTGTATCTTGGTGTGAATAGTTATTGGCTGATAGCTACAACTTAAAATTGCATTCTCTAGCCTATGCCAGCGAATTGACATGAATACATAAATGACTAGACCTTGATATATCCGCCCTCATTCCGAAGTGTTCAACAGCCCTTTGAAAACCGACACGCTCGTCTCCCGGAGTTCGATTCCAAGTGCAGAGATATGACACTCATAAAGTCTCAATTGCCGACCAAGAGGTTGCGATTACTTGGTCGGAGAGTCAGCAGCCCCGGAGTTCCCATCCTTCAAGGTCTTCAAAGGTCGCCGTCCAATCCGCCCACCAAGATCCTTCCTGATCCACATAAACTTCTTCTTGAGTCGGCCATTTACCATGAACACCTCAGGCATACCGGCGACTTCTCCTTTTCCAGCAAGAGGGCCATCTTGGAAGATACCACCAGAGTTGCGGATGCTGGCGGGGATGGACTGCCACATCTTGCGGGCGCGAGCTGTGTCAGCATCAGATAGCCCGTTTCGGTCGGGCTCGAGGTTGAAGTTCGTGGTCTAGGAAAAGTGTCAGTACAGGTTACAAGACGAGATATAATGAGGCTTTACTTCGAGTTCGGCAAGTGTCGCGTGTCTGTCAATGTGACGCTTTAGTGCGTTGTTGCGGTTGACGATAATTGCCTTGCAAATGGGGCATTCTTTCGAGCCGCGATACAGTCGGACTTGGGTCTTGATCGCGCTTCTCGTGATGGGAGTATGAGAGGGCGAAGAGGCAGTGCTGGATGAAGCCGGAGAGGAAGGGATCGTAGGCGAAGGGGTGGGAGAGGAAGCGCGCAGCTTTCGTTTTAAGATGATGCGCGTCATTCTCAACTTGATTTGTGATGGTTGTAATAAAAGCTCAAAGCAAGAAACACTGAATGATGCAGAGTGAAGGGCAGAAGGTAGATGTCTGGGGAAAAACAATTTTGCAATAAGAAGTTATTTACTCACATTGGTGGGCATTCGCAAGCCAGTTCAAGATCACCCGCCAGTTGCTGGCAGTTGGCAGCTGTCGGGCAGTGGCAGACCCATGAGCAGGTGCTGCAATCCAGCACTGGCGATCAATAGGATAGCACGAAGGTTGACAATGTTTGTGGTGGTGCAGATCGAACGAAGCCATGTTTATCATGGTAATTGAGGCCAGTAGTGAGAATATATAGAATAGGCTGGACTCACTCAAGAGTCAGCGAGCCCGTCACCTCATAGCCGGTAACTATTAGAACAAACGGGAGTATTGCCTTGTTTGATTGCATCAAGTGTCATAACTTTCGTATTGGGGATATCTTGATCGCCACCTGATGAACGCCTCATTTCCTTCTTTAACCCCATAGAGCGCCCTGCCCATTGCTCACATGGCCAACCCAGCCAGAAAGCCCCAAATATCGTAAAAGGCCTAGGAAGGAGAACAGCCAGAGCTAGTTGGGCTTACGCTTGCCTTCTACTTCGCTGTCTTGGAACTCAACTCTCTGCTTAGGCCGCTAGAAGCCTTGTCCATCTTTCCGTAGCACACTTCTTTGAAACCTTGGGCTTGAGCGTCCAGTTGAACAAGCTTTCTGTACAACTCATGGGAGCTTCCAGTCCAAAAGCCCAAAAGGTTCTTGGTGTTGTCTACTCGGGGTTTGCTTATGACACATCTGGTGATAAAGATGCCCGCAATGCGTACTTAATAAAACAACAGTTTTGATCACACGAACAACTTGGGTCAGCGATGCTGTCGAGGGAGTTTCCTGTAAACAAAGTCAATACATGACATCTGTAAAAGGTTAGTTGTAATGCTTACGAGCATCAAGTGCGATGTCTTTGTAGGCCTTGAGATTTTCGACTTGTCGCTTGAGTCCATTAATCTGAGCGGTCAAAGAGTCGACGGTCTCTTCATGATTTTCCGATGGAAAGGTCCAATCAAGGTCGTCGTCAATCTCCCCTGTAGCTTGAGCGAGGCCAGCCTCGACACCGCGCTCGTACCACTTCTTGCCGTATGCCTCGACAGAGGAAAGTGTCTGACCAGAGATGGTATAGGCGTCCGACTTGATCTCTGGAATGGCATCGCCAGAGTAGTCCTCGGATGAAGTCATCTTGAAAGAATGATGGAATGCGGATGGAGTAAGGGGCAGTCAAGGAAGGATGGAAATACTGGCGAAAGAGGATGTTGAGGGTGAAGCGCGAGATAGATGTGGGAAGCAGAACGAACCACTGTTTTTGTAGCGCTGAACAATTCCTTGACGATGGCGCCGGTGGATCAAATTATTAACTCGGTGAATGGGACTTGCTTTCAGGCAGCAACTCTGAGCCGATCATTTCTCATCATCGCCTTGACCTAGAGGGCCGCTCTCCGGAGATTTATCATTGAGGTGGGCCTCTGTCCCTGAATACCTAAACAGCAAGTATATTTCACTCCCAGATGAAACGATAGTCCTTTGAAACGCAATCTAGTTCTGTGCCGTGGGAATTATACCTTTAAAAGCCATTTCTGTTATTAGGTCATTCATAAATAAAGACATTTTTGTTCTACTTAACTATTTCCTATATCCATCCGTGCTTATCTTAGGACTATCTCAACATAGGTAGACACGACCGATGATATTCAAGTATTTTGCTACCAAAGATTATATCATGAATCATACAAAGTCACATCGCTCGGGGTAACATAAAAGCTTTCCTTCTTCCAAGCTGTTACCAGCCGAACATTTCCTTGTTAGCAGTAAATTACTTCCCTCATCAAAAGTGTTCAACTGCTAACATCTTGGAGGAGGAAAAGCTTTTATGGTACTCATCATGATACCAACTCTTTATGAGAACCTATGTCTTGAAAACCCTAGAATAGTGAGAAGCAATGCTTACAACTCACCATCCTTCCAATCAACCTCATCATTGTCCTCCACGTAGTCCTGCAGTCTCTCCTTAAGCTCCTCGACACTGATCTCACCATCCACGCTGTCAGGATGCTCACCCTTGCGATGAGGAGGAATAGGGATAGTTCGAGGAACATGAATAACACCATTCTTGCCAACGGCATCATTGAACCCAACAACAACATGTCCATTCAAAACGATAGTAGTCCAGCTCTTGAAGGTATGCACATCAACACCAACGCTCCTTTCCAAAAGCGTAGGCAGCTCAATATGGAAATCATCACCATGTCCAAAGAGCTTCTTGGATGTCTGCTTCTCATCGCTGTAGTAGACTTCATCACTGTAGAGTGTGATGTTGGGGACGATTTGGTACTTGAGCAAGGCACGGAGATACTTCTTGCCGGTTTCGGTGTTGAAGAGGAAGGCGTTGGCACGAGGGCCGAGACGTGACCAAGCCTCGTTGGAGGGCGCGAAGACGGTGCTGCCGACCATGGGGACGCCATGAATGTATTTGACGAAGTCGGTCTTGTCGTACGCGAGGAGCAGGGTAGAGAATTGGGCAGGGAAGAGGCTGATCTCCTTGCCGATGTAGGGAGGGGGAACGAGAATTCGATTGACAGCATGGATGATACCGTTCTTGGTTTTCTATAGAGTGTAAGTACAGACCAAGGTGCGGATGTTCGTCGAGATACTCACAAAGTTAACGGCAATGACCTTGCTATACAGGTTGACCCTCACACCAGAAAGTCCGACACTAGTTCTGAGACGCTGAGGCTTATCGCCGAGCAACTTCTCCTTCAGCATAGTAGGAACAGTGTGTGTGAAGAGAATCCTTGAAGCAGGATACTCTCCAATACCGAGGTGGTAGTTGAGAACGTCTTCGACGAACTCATCGCTAGGCTTGTGCTTCTTGTCATGTGGGATATGTTCGAATGCCTCATCAGTAGGAACGAAGAGAGTATAGTTCTGATCAGTGCTGTTAAGCAACTTTCCGAATTTCTCGTGCTCCTTTACGAGCTTGAAGAACTTCTTGGTGTAGTTGCTCTTGGCGATGAGTTCGTAGGTGGTATGGTCTGTAAAGTCGCCACCTGTTCGGCCAAAGATGGAAGCGAACTCTTCAGTGTTGGTCTCTTGGTCGTCGGCCAACTCGTTGAAGAAGGCATCTTCGTCTTGGAGCTTGTGGTGCAGAGCGGAAGAGATCTCATTGCCAAGTTGATCAGTCGCCTCATCGAGAGACTTGCGGATACGGACGGGGATATCCTCTAGAGTCTGCTTAATATCATCCTTGAAAGCGTTCAGACTATCAAGAGACTCTGGGAGAACGAAGGCGGAAGTGGCCGTAGCCAAAGTGAGAGTCAAAAGAGACCTCATTGTGATAATAAGAAATAGTATTGACTATCAGGAAAATGAAGACGGAGGAGAAGGAAAGAGGCACAGAAGAGGAAAAGGTTTTAGCCACGGCCAGGGCTGTTATGTATAACATCTGTGATTGACAACGGTCAATGATGCCCAGACGTTGAGACAGTGAGTGGAGATGACGCTGTCAAAGGCAAGCGAATGTTGGCGTCATCAGTGGGTTTACCCCGCTTAGAGAGGGTGTCACAAAAGGTGACGTGAGGATTCAGCCTGAAAATGTCGGGATTATTCTGTCGTCACGGCTCGGATTCTTCGGGTGCATACCAGCTGATCTGACGTGAGGCGATGTTCATTGGTCCGCGGACGCGTGTCAGCTTATCAATTTGAGCTAGGGGAGTTGTACGCGTATATCCGTCGGTCCAATCCATGCTCCGCGTATATAAACATGCCGTTTCAGAGACGGATACGGGTTAAACGGGCATTTGGAAGAGCCTAAAATTATGGGTACGATACGTCCAATGAAGAGGTATAGAACCCGAACTCACGGCTAAACCATGTATCAAGTCAATTGGGTTGTTTTCCTATTTAGTGGGGGGAACAATGGATTCATATTGCCCACGCTTCTCAGCTTAACTACCAGCGACATTCTCCTGATCAGCCTTACCGGCATCATCGACCGGAGGCAAGTTACCCTTTGCCGGTCCCATAACACAGATACCCTCTCGAGAGAATCGACTACCATGAACAGGACAATCGAAACTCTTCTCAGTAGTGTTCCAACACACAACACCCTTCATGTGCGGACACAGGGCGCTGTACTGCTTGACATTTCCTTCTTCGTCCTTGTACACCGCAATTGGCTTGGATCCGACCTGACAAGATTAGTCTATGTCTGCAGTCAGTCAATTGAGTACTTACCTTGTTCAACACACCACCCATGCCGCGGCCAAGATCCTCGATATCAGTAATATCAGATTCCAAGAATCGCTTGTACTGCGCGTTGATTTGCAGATCATGGGAAATCATGCTTGGAAGGGACTTGAGCATGGAAGCAATGCGCTTAGGGGAGTAAACCTCAGCCCATGGGTTCTTAATATCATCGATCTCATCTGCGATCAGACGGCCAGCCAACACTCCATGTGTCAAACCGTCGCCAGAGTCGCCGGTGATGATATAAATGTGGTCGTTGCCCTGGTTCTTGCCGATGAACTGCATGAAGTCAACAGGCTCGAAGATCTGACCGCTCCACTTGTAGTCAACAGATCCAACCTGTGAGAAGCGTTCGCGAGTCCAGTTCTCCAGCTCCTGGAATTCGGTAGTGGTGTCTTCCTGGCCAACCTTGTGGTCGCAGCCTCCGACGACTAGGTAATCGTGTTGGTCGTCGCAGGCTGTAAGGCGGATGTACTTGTACTCCTCAGCCTGGTCGTAGAGGAGACAATCCTCAATAGCACCCTTTGGTACCTTGGCAGCAATACAGTAAGAGCGCATGAACTCCATCTGAGCGATGACACTGAGCTTCTGTAGAGGAACGCAAGTGGCCTCGACGGCATTGTTACACTTGACCGTCTTTCCATCTGATGTCTGGACGAGAACAGATTTGTTGCCAATTCCAAAAATTTCAATGCCCTTCTCTTCGACCGACATGACTCGTGTTTGGTCGAAGCATTTGAAGTTGGGCTGAGACTTGAGCCACTTCAGAACTCCATTCAGATACTTTGTTGGATGGAAGGTAGCTTGGTCCTTGACGATGAGACCTCCTCGCTGGTCGATAGCTCCATCCCAGCCTTTAACAGCTAGTGTTTCCTAGGCAAATGGTTAGCCAAGGTCGCAGAGAAGGCTGGTGCAACATATTTCACAATGATGCGTGGGAGGGATACTTACATCAAATCTAGAATCGATACCGTACTTCCTTTGCGCTGCTTCTTCCTTGCGCAGCTCGTTCATCTCTTCCTCATGCTTCTTCTTCTCCTTGGTTGAGTATTGGGAGACCTCGTAGGCCGGTAGCTTGCGATACTCACACTCGATGCCCAGCATCTGGGAAATTTCGCCAACACGATCTCTTCCCCAGGCATGACTCTCAGCAGCAGCTTTAGCGCCCTCGTCACCGTGCTTCTTAGCGATCTCAGTATAACCATCGTCCAGGTCGTTGGTCAGATGACCACTGGTGCGACCGGTCTCTCCTGATAGAACTTGTCGAGCTTCAAGAAGGACGACTTCTCGGCCTCTCTTCACGAGCTCGAATGCTGTAGAGATTCCACCAATGCCTGCACCAATGACACACACATCAGTTTCGATGTCCTGGTTCAGCTTGGTGAATGACGGCCTATTTGATACGGGGTCTTGATGCACCCAGACAGAGTCGGTCACGCCCGAGGTATGAAAGAACTGCTGTGACTTTGAAGTCGCCATGGTGGACTGATAAGCTTTGAAAGATAGCTGAACTGTGCAACGACGAGAGATGCGAGAAACTCTAAACGCAGCCGAGGTTACTGAGAAGAGCATTCTAGGCTGCAAAGCTATGATTCGGAAGAAAAGTGCTTATGCAGAAAGAACAAGCTGCGCGTGATGGAGCTCTCTATATCATGACAGCTGTTGCTGCGGAGCTGTCAATGAGCCGTACAATGCGCATGATTGACAAATGAGAATGGACTGATTGGCAAGAGCTCATGCCATTGAATCGAAATACATATTGAAGTGCGTCAGTATTTGCGGTTTCACATCACAACGTCGTCACTGTTTGCACAACATTCCCGACGTGTTTGTATGTGGTCCGGAAGATTTGGTCCTTTCTATAGAGGGAAACAGCCAATGACAGTGGGGATCATTCTGCTGTCAGCGCTTGGCGCTAGTACAAACGTCACCATGATGGACAGCAAAGCACAAATACTGATAGCTACAGCACAGAAACAGCTTGTCGCAGCAGCAATCTCACCGCATTTCACGGTCGCAATTCATTTACAGTATATTCAACCGTCTCGAGAGAATTAATTGGGGATATTAATGGTTTATTGAATCAATTGTAGGTCTGTAAAATTACGCCTTCTTCTCTCCGCCCATGTTGTTCTGGACTGTTCCTCCAATGCTTCCATCAGCCTTAAATTGCTTGCCAATTGCGCCGTCCTTGTCGAGAGGTCCTCCGATCTTTTGCGCCATGCCTCCAATGGCTCCCTTCTCTGCAAAGTCGGTCAGATATGCCATAGCAAGAGATAGCGTGCATTCTTACCGGTGAAGTGCTTGCCAATGCTTCCTTCCTCGTCCATGGCCTTGGGCACGGTGCCAGTGAGGTTGGTGGTGGGCTTGTCAGACATGATGATGTATATAATGTTTCGTTTGTCGATGTTTGAGCAACAGAAATGTGATTTTTAGGAAATGAGTTGCAGACAATTGGTCTTTTATAGGTGATGAAGACACATCTATGATCGCATCACTGTTGCGTTCGTGATATCATGAGATCATTGGCGTGAGCTTGCATGCACATGGGATCGACGAACGTGGCTCACTGGGCTGAAGTCGCCCCGCACAAGCTTGACAAGATCAAGATCGCCCTGGTTCAATAAAACGTTGATCTGGATAAAGACGCTTTGGGGCTTCGGGATATTCCTAACTTTGGGTGCCAGGTCCAAGCGTTTGGCATTCGGTGTGAATCTGGCCGAGCTGTTTGATGGCTTATTTTTTGAAGTACATGTGCTGAAACCTCTGATCCCAGGGCACGATGTTTTTGTTACGTTCAAAGACATGACAAGTAGAATTTTTTGTACAGTAGACAAGGTTCACCTTTTCCTTCTCAGCTTCTCCATCTTCATCCACTACAATGACGCTTGACAGCGACGCGAAGTGCAGTCAAAGCAACGTCATTGATTGACCAGCTGACGAAGAACACTTCTTTATCGAAGCGGCATTGCACTGCCGTGCCTGTGAGCTACAGTAAAGCAATTGTCCTGTAACCATGCCCGGGCCGGTCCGGGCCCCTTCGCTGAGCTCTAATTGACTTGGGCCTCGGGCAATGATCAAAAACTCCATGGAAGCATGCAAGAGCTGGCTTCGGTACTAAGCTCAGCTAGAGGTATACATTCTCGCGCCCGCTGCTGCTGCTAAATTCAGTGGGGACAGGTCCTTCTGTAAGTACTTTTCAGCGTTGTAAGTACCTCTACCCCTCTGTCGCGGCTGCCCGATTGACTCACAGCGTCGTACTTGTAATTCCGGCTTCGGGGGTGTAATCCAGCATTTTGATCGCGCCAAAGGACATCTCTCAACTTTAAATTACGATCCACATCCTTTTTCTAGGAAGCTCAGGAATCGTTATCACTGCTAAAGCGCAGCTCCCACTATGGAAGACCCTCCTTTCACCTCTCCAGGCCTCTCACTTAAAAGAGCTGAAGCCGCCGATATACCCTCCATCCAGTCCATCATCAATGAAGCATACTCAAAATACATCCCGCGCATGAGCAAACCACCAGCTCCAATGTCAACGGACTACCAGACCCTTCTCACATCGCCCACATATACAATCTTCGTCCTCCGATCAAGCGACGAGGACATAGTAGGCGCATTCGTCCTATTCCAAGAGGAAAACGCAAAAGACCTCCGAATTAATAATATGGTCGTTGACCCAAAGGCGCAAGGCCGCGGCTATGGAAGAGTATTGATGCAGTATGCTGAGGACGTCGCGAAATGGCGAGGGTGCACTGCCTTGACGTTGTATACGAATGTGGCTATGGTCGAGAATCTGGTGTTGTATCCCAAGATGGGCTTTGTGGAGATTGAGAGGCGGACAGAGGATGGCTTTCAGCGTGTTTATTTTCGCAAAGAGCTCATATGATTACTCAATCATAAAGTTCAATAGTATATTGTAGTGGAAGCGGTGATGCAGAATTGGGTAATATATGGACTAACTATATTCTAGACTTCAAGTTTATTTTGACTCTTGTTCGGTGGTACTCGAGGAGCCTGCTCCTTATATACGCCTCCCAATCGCTTCTCGCATGCAGATCGTTGTGTTGTATGTGCGGTCTATTTCCATTCCTCGGTGTTATTCGTTGGGTCATGCACAGCGATTTATGTCTGTGGTTGGCAAGTCCCTCGCCATTGTGCTGGTGAATCGCGCATCGCGACGTGATGGCATCATTCGTGAAGTCGGGTCATCGTCCCAATAGCGTCAGCATCAATTGATGCGGAGATCAGCGTCGGTCGATCAATCGTGCGCGCCTTGCAACCTCTCAAAGCTAAAGTTCCACACCTCAGCTCTTCGAGGACCATCAGAAGACTCCACCAGCCCAACATGTTGCATCACGCTCGGATCAAGCGCCCACTTAGTCAATTGATGATCGCGCGCATAATCCTCCATGATCATATCGCCTGGGAACTGATAAGGTGGCTCGCGGAGAAAGTCTTGTAAAGCTCCCAAGTGGTGGTTGGGAAAGACGAGGCCTTGCGCGCAGCATCCGTAGCGCGGCATTTCGCGGACGGTAGGTGTTTGCGTGAAGAGGCGATGCAGCGAGATGCGGCCTGTCACGAAGGCTAGTGCAAGGCAAGCAGGGATCCAGAGACCGAGGAGCAATGCAACTGTTTGTGCGAAGTCTTTGGACGCAAAGGATCCTGCGTGACGGCGCTGACGACAGCGCAGAGCGAGGAGGAGACAACCGATGAGGCCTGTGTAGCCCAAGATCACGACCTTGAGATAGTCGAAGATCTCCTCGTTGTTCCAGCCCATGAAGATCTCTGAGTAGAACAAGCGCAGGTACATCCAATCTTGATGCGCATCTGTCGCTCGCTGCTCAACCTCAATCACGCCCTTCTTGAACCGCGTGAACCAGTCCGGCGAAGCTATTATATCGTCTTCGATAAGGGCGAAATACGTGGGGTCTCGTTGTCGGCAAGCTTCGAAGAGAACGGAGTGGTCTAAGCGGATATTCTCGACTCGATCGTCGCTGCGTCCCATGCCGCGAATATCGTGCGGGAGGACCTTGTAGTCGAGATCTGGTCCCGCATTTGCGTCGCTGCTGTCGTTGGAGTACACAAGTACATCGTCCGCAAGGCCAAAGAGCCAATCTTGACCGTAAGCAAAGTGCTTCTTGGGGTCCTTGTCCGCGAGCAGCACCACAATGTGTATCTGATTGCGCTCATTCGGCGTCAACGTATCCACAAGGCTGCCGACCGTGTGCGCGAGAAAGGCCGACGTGGTGCGATTGATGCTCGGGATGCCGATACATAAAAACTCATTGTCGACCTGCACTTCGGTGCGCTGCTTGTGCTTTACCGGGTATATTTCGCGCTCGAGGTACTCGTCGACCTGTTTTTCGCGAGCTGCGGAGAAGCGACGGTCGAAGGCAATTCGGCTCTTGTAGAAGAAGGAAGAGGGGTCATCGTAACCGTTGCGGTAGCTCCATAGCAGAGCGATGAACCATATTAGCCAGAAGCCAATGTTTGCGTGAGAAGGTCGCATGACTTCATTGCAGATGAGGCATGCTTGAATTGAGAAGAGAGGAGGAGAAAGAGGCGCAAGCAGCTGTCAAAAAAGTCACATAGCCAAGCCATCCAACGGGTCAGAAACAACGGGCTGGTCTTGGCTGACCAACACTGAAATTGGATGACATACCACTTGTTCGAGTCTGCTGCTTCCTTTCCAGGGCCTAGGCTCACTGTATTCAGGGCATGCTCCGATAAACTAGAGTCGCTAACCCGCCAAATGCAAGGGACTGTTGGTCCTGGTTGGCGTGGCTCCGCTATCTCCAGATCCGGCCCGCTAAGCTTTATACTCTGATTGGTGAGGAGGTTACCCCACGTGCTGAAACCCATGTCTTTGGACGGGCATTTTGAGACCAAGATGGAAGGTGGACGCGTGGTTGTGAACAGAGGTTCTAGGGTAGACAGACGTTTTTGCCTGGCTACCCTGTCTTCGGTCGCGACATGTAACGACTTTTGGGTTAAGTGATGCGTCGCAGATAAATTCGCGTAGGGCTGCTAGTACTATCAAATCCCATGGCGATTGATCGTCAGTTGACGCGCACCATGCAACATTCTGAGACGCGACTGGAACAGTTTCCGGTGTTGAAATGATCCCTGTGAACATAAAAATCATTGGGGTGAATGCCAACTGATGTAAGGTGCAAGATTCGACAAACAGATTACTTGACACTGAAGAAACTTCTGCAAATTGTAAACAGACGACAGATACTCCATCCGTTACAAAATTTTGTCGCCTGCGATAGTATGTTGCATCGCATCAGAGCTGGAGCGCACATACGATGTGCTGTACCTTGTCGCCGATCGTAACCGACAGTCGTGCGCAACAGCTCGTGCAACGCAATGAACAGACCTGGCGTTTGTAGTCTGAAGATGTGTATTGGAGCCATTCGGTCTATTCAATGCGAATTCCCCGCGACTCGCTGTTTTGCCAAAGAGATGCCGAACCGAATGCCGGATTCTGGAAGAAGCCGATCTCGGCAAGCACATTCGGATGTCCGGCAAAGCGTACATCCGGCGGAGACCCCGTAGATTGATAAGATGGCTTGAGATAAAAAGACCCTGCGCATCCTTGTGATCATATCTATCAATTTCTATTATTCATTATTCTCTTAATCTATTGATCAATATGACTGCCGGGCTAAAGAATGTTATTGTTGTTGGCGGCTCTTTTGTTGGACTTGTGAGTATACCGATTTCCCTGCAAGTCACAACTACTGACGATGTATAGGCCGCTGTGAAAGAACTTGCTGCACTTCTACCTATCACTCACAGAGTAAGTGTAGAAACTCTGTTTTTGCTTTCAACTTCCAAGTATTAATATTCTTGTAGGTCCTATTGATAGAACCACATAGTCACTTTCACCATCTGTTCGCCTTTGTGAGTACGCAGCCAGTCCAAACCCAGTATGTACTGACTCTTCAGCCTCGATTCGCCATCGTTCCAGAACATGAACACAAAGCCTTCATTCCCTACACCGGCTTTTTCTCTTCTTTACCAAATGCCACCAATCATGCTATAGTGAGAGCCAGAGCAGTCTCTCTGCAAAAGAACCAAATCACACTTGACCGGCCATGGCAAGGGTCAATAGAGATCCCCTTCGACTACGCAGTTGTCGCTACCGGAACACGTCTTCAATCGCCGAGTAACATGCAACACGATGACAAGAAGCCATCGGTAGATTACTTCAAGACATATCAACAAGGTATCAAGAATGCTGAATCGATTGTGATTGTTGGAGGCGGAGCGGTCGGCGTGCAGATGGCTACTGATCTAGGAGAGGTTTATCCTGGAAAGAAGGTTACGCTGGTGCATTCGAGAGATCGACTTATGCAGCTTTATCATCCGAAGATGGATGCTATCATCCGCGACCGTTTGCAAGAGCTTGGTGTAGAGTAAGTCGGCATGATATCCGTTCTTCACACATCACTAACCATGTTTGCGTGACAGCGTGGTTACTGGCACACGAGCAGTTATCCCAGACAAAGGCTTCCCAACAGACGGTTCAAGTTTCGAACTAGAATTAAAAGACGGCCGCAAAATACCAACGAATCTTGTCATCCCAGCAACTGGCCAAACGCCCAACAACCAGTTCCTACAAGACTTGGAACCTACCCCAGGACATGAGATCCTCAACCAGACTAATGGTTTCATCAAAGTTTCGCCAACTTTACAATTCGCTGATCCCACCTATACAAACCTGTACGCCTGTGGTGATATTGCCGACAGCGGAGCTCATAAGGCAGCTCGACCTGGTGCAGCACAGGCGGCAGTCGTAGCGCAGAACATCGCTGCTATGGTTCAGGGCGGTACACCTACGAACAAGATCACTGTTGATCCTCCAGCTATTCATTTGTCATTGGGATTGGTAAGTGTACCTTGTCTTGACAGAGAGCGAATCTTGATTCTAACAATTCGACAGACGAAGAACATGGTGTTTAGAAATCCTCCCAAAGGCGAGACCGAGCCCATGATTATCTGGAGGGATGAGTAAGTAGCTTCCCTGTTCCGTTTCAAGAACAGAACTGACATGAATCAGCGGTGCACGAGATATGAAGATCGAGGGCGTATGGGAACGACGAGGCATGAGAGTTGCGCGTCTAGATGACTACCACCTGTGAGAAGGATTTCACTTGTCTACAGTTCACCTGTTTAATGAGATCACGAATATTATTGTTAAAAAACTTTACTTTCATGAAATATATAGGAATAGCAGTCATTTCTGTCGGTGGGCTTGCTGTATTAAGCAAAAGCTTTTTGAAACCTCAATCTGACTCCTACTCTAATGAAACTCCAATTCGAATGTCTGGAATTGAGCATGTCCATCCTCATGCTTCAGCCTTCAAGAATGCTCTTCCACCCTCAACGATATGTCTATTCTCGACCAAGAACGTTCCCTCAGGTTCGCTCTCCTCGTTGATAGCCAGATAAGTAAAGTAAGCACCCAGCTCTTTATTCAACACTACCCAGTCGTCACCCAAGATCATTTTCGCAATACAGCCAAGAATCATATTTCTTTGTGTGATCACACCCGCAGGTCGGAGCATAAAGGTTCGCCATACGGAAGCATGCTCTTTTGCAAACTCTTGAGACCGGACTTCGTATAAACCCTGTGCTCGAAAGTTAGATATTTTGTAGAAGACTGACGTGGAGGAAAGTTACCTTTAATTTTCGAGGGTAGTCGTTAACCCAAAGTTTAGCATCCTGATCTTGAATAACGAAGGCGCCGCTGAGATGAATGAAGCGGAATCGGGGTCTTTTCGGCTGCTTCTCCAGAAGAGGCGCAAAAGCGAATTGGAATGCAAGAGGATATTCCATGTCTGCATTCACGTTTCCTCTATACGACCCCATAGCACTATACGTGTTAGTCTCTGGCATATATCACCTCTTAAAGAGACGTACCAAATCATAGCAGCAGCGTCAACATGCGGTAGAAGAACATCTTCCGGCCAGACCGCAAAGTCTTTCATTATAACCGTTTGAAGCTTCGGGTTGCTTGAGACGTCGGAGGGGAGTTGGCGGCGGACAAAACATACTACTGAAGTGACCTTGGGGTGAGCGAGGCATTGGCGGAGAGCTTCGCCTCCGATGGAGCCTGTTGCGCCGATGAAAAGAATCTTCATGATGATTTTATGGAATACAGCCCGAGGTAAACTGTCTTGGGAGTGATATGCAATGCTTCTTTAAGGAGATACGGTCGCGGTTATAAAGTATGAAGTATTGACGGATGCGGCTTACAAGCGGAGTTACAGGGGGGTAAAAGTCCGCTGCTCCTTTGGACGCTGAGACACAGCCATGAGGTCTCCGATTCTCGTTTACAATACGGAAAAGTGTGTTAAAAAGGTGTCTAGTAGCATTTGGGATGACAGCTTATTATTCTGTTAACCAATAGAATGACATGTTGTGATTTTTGATGTTGGCTTATTTGCTGGCTCACCTTTTTCCCTTGTTCCGACAGGTAAGCCAGCTGCTAATCCGCTGCGGAAGAGTGAAGTGGCTCACATCAGCCAGTTAGGTCACCTGTGGGGCGCTGAATCCTTCAGGAACGGGCACATTCGAAAGGACCATTTTTTTTTATCGGAGTTATGGGTTCCATTTCCGAAGAGTTTACCATCATTTTATTTGGTAGGGCACTTGGCGGATAAAGGCTCTTCGCGATGTGCTGCTCTCCACTTGCGAAACTGTACCTTCTGGTCCTGACCTGGGCCATATATCTCTCTTACCACGATCGTATGTGGCCTTTTACTATTCTCAATTGCTTACTTTATTTTTCGGAGCATATTAGTCACTGTTTTGGATCCGTGATTCCAATATTCGCATCAGACTCCAATTCTGCAGTCGTGGTATCCTCGAGTCGGGGAACCTTTACGGTGATGCGCAACTCCGTATCGCCATTCTGACCAGATCTGCACATCAGCACCTTGGTCACTTACATTAAACAACCGAGTCATGCAAGGCTGACAGAATCTCGATCGACTCATTAAAGAATCGTCAACAAAAAAAGTATAAATCGATAGAACGAACAAATCAAGGGTCGCGGTAAACTACGTCGTGCTCAAAAAGTCATAGGCGTCATAAGCCTCCCAATTGTCCATGACCTCACCAAAAACTCCACCACGACTCCATCGTAAAAAGACCGTACCAAACCACTCTAGGTACACCATTGGTTAGACTCTGCAGCACGGCTCGACCCGATCTAGATCTACCAACGATGATCGATCCCCGTTGCTTCCTGTACTTCCGAATCTCTCACTAACAGAGAAAAGAAGACAAAGCTCTGTGCGTAGACCCAATTTAGTGATCCACGAGTCAAACTACCTGGCCTTTCTATGACACGATGATCATGACGACACACACGTTATCTTTTCTCTATAGAATGGACGCCTCAAATCCCATTTTGGATTTCTTGGCCTCTTGTTCAGGTTAATCCATCTTGGCGTTCAACATGAAGGAGTTACTTCGCGACACTATTTTCAGCCATATCCTACGTCTGTTGACGGGTGGACGAGTGTTCAAGTATCCCGAGGAGGAAGATCCGTCGCTATGGAAGAAATACGTGCACATTGATAAGTCGGCTAATATGGCGAGACATGGTCAGCCGCAGGCTCCTGAGGGTGAGAGGAGAGAACAGACCAGGTCTGATTCTTCGGATACTGCTGTTTCTGAAGGAGATGGAAGAACAGTCAATGAAGTCAGCGGGCGTGTTGTTGACAAGGAGAAGGGAAAAGATGTTCATGTCGTGGACTGGTATGGTCCTGATGATTCCGAAGTAAGTTTTTTATCCCAATGGCGCTACGATATACTGACAGATATAGAACCCTAGGAACTGGTCGCGAATCAAGAGATTCTTCATCACCTTCGAGATCTGCCTCCTCACATTCTCCGTCTACATCGGTTCAGCTATCTACACGGCTGGTTTACAAGATGTGATGCAAGAGTTTGGCGTCTCTCAAGTCGCTGCCACTCTCGGTCTCACACTCTTCGTTGCTGGCTACGGTCTCGGTCCCATGGTTTGGTCTCCACTGTCCGAAATCCCACAGATCGGTAGAAACCCCGTGTACATCATCACATTGGCGTTGTTCGTTGTTCTTCAAGTGCCTACCGCTCTTGCTACAAACTTCGGTATGCTTCTCGCCTTCCGATTCATCACAGGCTTCATCGGGTCTCCGTCACTCGCAACGGGTGGAGCGTCGATTGGCGATATGTACAAGCCGGCTAAGCGAACCTATGGCCTTGCTGTCTGGGGTGTCGGAGCCATCTGTGGTCCTACCCTTGGTCCTCTCGTCGGAGGCTTCGCTGCTGAAGCAAGAGGTTGGAGGTGGACTATCTGGGAACTCATGTGGTTGTCAGGTGCCTCACTTGTGCTCTTCTTCTTCTTCCTCCCCGAGACATCCCCCGCGAACATTCTTTACCGCCGAAGTCGTCGCCTGCGAAAGCTCACTGGCAATGACAAGCTTGTGTGTGAGGCCGAGCTCGCCACGCATGACATGTCCATGAAGGACATCGCGTTGATGACTCTGGTACGACCCTTCCAGCTGAGTCTGGGCGAGCCTATCGTGTTCGCACTCAACCTCTACATCGCTCTCATCTACGGTCTGCTATACATCTGGTTCGAGTCTTTCCCTATTGTCTTTGGTGAGATCTATGGCTTCTCTCTGGGCATCCAAGGTCTTGCCTATCTTGGCATCCTGGTTGCTGTCTTTGTTGTTCTACCCCCGTTTGTGTGGTATCAGCACAAGTACATCGAACCTAAGTTCAATGATGATGGAGAGCTCAAGCCAGAATGGAGACTGCCTCCTTCATTCGTTGGTGCCTTTGCGATTCCTATTTGCCTCTTCTGGTTCGGTTGGTCGTCGCGTGCTAGTATTCACTGGATCATCCCTATCATCGGCACCGGATGGTTCTCTATCGGAGCATTCTTGCTATTCAATTCCGTATTGAACTACCTGAGCGACGCGTATCCTGAGTATGCAGCTTCAGTTCTCGCTGGCAATGATTTCTTCCGAAGTTCATTCGGTGCTGGTTTCGTAAGTTCATACCATAAGTAGAAGGTACGAGGATAACCTGCTAACAACCAACAGCCTCTTTTCGCATCGGCTATGTACAAGAATCTGGGGGTCGGCTGGGCTAGCTCAACCTTGGCATTCATCTCCATCGCCTTTATCCCCATTCCGTTCGTCCTGTTCAAGTACGGAGAAAAGATTAGGCATAAGAGTAAGCATGCTCGTCACGACCTGTAAACTTGAAGGAGTATGAACATTGGGGGTTGTATTGGGGGCGGGATACTCGGGAAGTGGATATGAAAGAAAAATAGAACGTGATTAGAAGGGCCCCATAATCTTAATAGCGTAAGTTGGAGGTTAGTTTATAGGTGGATTAAATACAGTTGCGGATGTAATCGAATTAGCTTCGACTTCTCGTATGCGCGTATCGTTTGCAGTTACGCGACTAAAGAACATCAGACAAACGAAAGGGATACCTAATTAAGCTTAAGGCACAGATAAACACCATAAGATCGTCTTCTATGGCAGTAGATCTGGTCCCAACTTCAGATGAATATCTGCCGTAGGGTAGCATACTGCAACTCTCTGTGCAGCCAAGCCGCAGTACGCTTAAAACGGGTTCTGCAGAGGCGGAAGACATGGTCTTTTCAGGCAAAAGAGCATCTTGACTGTTGGTCACCATCGCAATTCAACGGTCGCCAATGCAGGGGCGATATCCACCTTATGCAGATCCTGGGGTCCCCTGCTGAGTCTGAAACGATCCGCTTGGTGGAAAACCGTTCTTCCTTTAGGGTCTGTTCCCCGGCGATGCTACCTAAGACGGTAATTGTGAGCTATAAAAAGTGGCAAAGGAGAGAAAGAAATTTGATATCCATATGCTTGCGTTATTGCCTGCCTGTCAGATGTCACGGATGAACCATCGTCCCAATCTAAAATGAACAAACATGGATGTAGTGGATCGTGCTCACGCCATGTCAACTCAATCGAAATGAATAAATACTTTAAAATGCCCGCCTGGATGTCACTGGAGATTTTAGACTATCGATCTCGAGTCGACAACTTCTTCACTCTCGTTCTTTGTCTCTTCTCGCCATGAAGTTCCAGTCTCTCTGTCTCGCCCTGGCTTCGGCTAATGTCGCCCTCGGCAACAACCTGATGGCTAACCTGGCCGACTCTTGGATCCGCAACAACCATGAGACCCAACGTGCCTACTGGTACGGTCGTGCCGTCGTCTTCGAGGGTTACGAGGCTGCCATTGAGTTGACCAAGAACCAGACCCTGGTTGACTGGTACCGTGACCAGATGGACTTGGTCGTCGCCGACAACGGCACCATCATCAACTACGACATGACCAAGCACTCGCTTGACAACTATCGTATCGGAATGAACTTGCTCTGGTGGTACAAGCGCACTGGCGAGGAGAAGTACAAGAAGGCTGCCGACTTCATCCGTGACAGGATCAACCAGCACCCCAGGACTCCCACTGGTGGTTTCTGGCACCGTGAGCCCACATACCCCGACCAGATGTGGCTCGACGGTATCTTCATGGCCGATTCTTTCTACGCCACCTGGACCAAGGAGTTCGATGCTAAGAACACCACCGCCTGGGACGACATCGTCCTCCAGTGGGACAAGATCCAGGAGGTCACCATCGACAAGGAGACCGGCCTTCCCGTCCACGGTTTCGACGAGAGCAAGACCGCCGTCTGGGCCAACCCCAAGAACGGTGCTTCTCCCCTCGTCTGGTCCCGCGCTGTCGGTTGGTACTTCTGGTCCCTGATCGAGGTCCTCGACGTCTTCCCCAAGTCCCACCCCGGTTACAAGCGTCTCCGCACCTACTACAAGGATCTCGCCTCCGCTCTTCTCCGCGCCCAGGGACACGAGAGCCACCTCTGGGAGATTGTCATGAACAAGGAGTACGAGGGTGTTGAGGGCAACTACATCGAGTCTTCCGCTTCTGCCATGTTTACCTACGGCTGGTTGGCTGGTCTTCGCCGCGGTTTCCTCGAGGAGGAGATCTACACCAAGCCTGCTAAGCAAGCCTACAAGCGCCTCTACCGTGACTTTGTTACCAAGCACAAGAACGGTACTCTGACTTGGGAGGGAACCGTTGAGGTTGGATCTCTTAACAGCGATGCTTCTTTCGAGGTAAGTCACATTTTACAATGCCGTGATATGATCCATGCTAACTGTTTGTAGTACTACACTGAGGTTGAGGTTGTTCCCAACGATACCCGAGGCCACGGACCTTACATGATGGCCGTTTACGAGTGGGAGGTTCGCAACAAATAAGCGAAACGCGTATATATGTATGAGTGAATGATATGAGTGTATAGCGATCATCATTAGACCATATAGATGTTTGACTGGGAAGTTGAGCCATGTTTGAGCCGACTTGACCCTGGTATTATCTAATTCTACGTGCTGCCCTGCGCGGTATATTTGTCGCAATTGCGGCGCTTCCAACAATGCTCTGTCCGCAAGTTGCTATGTAAGATGATACCCAATGCCTTCGCGATCTTCCCCTGAGGTCGTGATAATTAATTGATGTTGCAGTTGGGTTGAGGGACGCGACGCGACGTGAATTGCAGGTCTGACGTCAGAGTGTCCAGCTGATTGCCGTAGCTACATTAGTTCAGGAACCGCAGCCAAAAGACCCAGCACAGAACAGCGACAAGCTTCTGGTAAACAATCCCCAATTTGCTTGAATCCCCAATTCGACGTTTAGCTCTGGCTTGTTGAGAATAAACTCAATCAATTCTCATTTCAGTCGCTTCATTCCAACGCGAGTCGAGTTACGTCATGAAGGCCCGCTTCCGGACTTACGTCATGTCTCAGTCGTCACTGTCAGCTCCAATCCTCAACTTTACCCTTGGACCTTCTTATATCCGGCCTGACCGTTAAACAAACAAACACCAAGATCCATCACCCAATACCAGGCTGAACAAACGCAAACCAAAAATGGCAGAAATCGCAGCAGGTGTAATCGCAGCAGAGCAGGTCGTCTCAACAGGCCTCGAAGTCGGCGCAGCAGCCACGGTCGCGAAACCTACACAACCTCTCACAGCTGTCCTAAGCCAGATTGCTTCGACTCCAGAGAAGGATAACTCGTAAGAATACCTGTACTGTGACAAAATTTGATGCTGATGCTGACTTAGACGCAGGCTCTCCCTCGCACGCTCCCACCACACAGTCACCGTGATCGACGGCAAGGCCTACATTTTCGGCGGCAAGAAGGACGACGGGAAGCTCTGCAACAATGACATCCATGGAGTTGCTATTCTGGGCGAACAAAGAGTCGAGGGCGATAGCGAGTACGCGTGTTACCCAGCCGTGGGTGACGAAGGACATATCCCACCTCCACGAATCAACCATGCCGCATGTGCCCGTCGCAACACGATGATTGTCTTTGGTGGACAGAATGCGGAGGGTCATGCAGCTGACGATGAGTTTACGCTGTGGGAATGGGAGCCCACGGCTGCTCGATGGGCAGCGATAGACGCAGCTGGAAAGGCACCCCAGTCCCGACACAGCCACCAGATCTTCTACGATGCGAAGAAGGATAATTTGATTTTGCACGGTGGCTACGAGAACGATCAGCCATCCACAGGCACCTGGCTGTTCGATTTCACAACACGTCTGTGGCATGTCCTACCAGATGCGCCAGCCGCACCTTTGGCTTCGCAATTTGTCGAAGGAACTCTGTACTCCATCAGCGCCGAGTCCGATATCCACGGCTCAGTCCACTACATCAAGCCCGGTTCTATCCAGGACGAATCTGTCGACAAACTTCCCGAATGGACAACCGTCGACTTCCCCTCCAATCCTATCGTCCCTGGCCCTCGACCCCGCGTAGGTAGCGCCTTGATTCCCGTCACGACCGGTCTCGGACGCCGCTATCTTCTCTACCTCCTCGGTAGCCGCCAAGACGCCGAGATCGCATCCACAGACAAGACATACACTGAGGACCACCCGTTCTACTCCGACATGTGGACTCTGCAGATACCCTCCGACGACTACAGCGCTACGCGCGTGAAGGACGCTATCCGTGGTGCCATTCCTGGTGTCGAGTCTGGTGCGTTTAGCTGGCATGAGCTTGAGATTGCTCCAGCGGAGATGACGCAGGAGGCCGGAAAGGTTCATCCTGGTCCGAGAGGGTACTTTGGCGCAGACACATGCTTGAATGGCAAGGGAATACTGATGTGGGGTGGTGTTAATGCGAAGGGTGAGACTGAGGCTGATGGCTGGTTGTTGAAGGTTTCTTAGAAGTTAAATCGTCTATGCTGGCGCAGAATAGTGTGTTATGAGCGGTGCGCGAACGGTAAGGGAAAATGCTAATTATCAAGAATAAACACGTAGTCAAATTATATGGGAGTTACCAGCATCTATAATTTCCTTGAAATGCTCGAGAGAACATCATTTTACGTGAAGCAACACCTCATGGTGAATGACTGAATTATGCTGTCACGATAACATCCGTCAATGACGTATTGGCATTAGTCAGCATAAATTTCATCATGACACCCATCGTGGCCAAAACTTCTTCACACTTATCCATCCAATTTGTCAAACAACCTGCAATTCGCTGATTCAACATGAATCGTACTTTCATCGCAAGAAGCCTCAGTGTCGTAGTCCCTAGTAGATCACTACATACAACCTCTCCTCGCGCCCTGCCCATCGCTACAAAATCCGAGCCTCAGTCTCAAGCAACGACACAGACACAGTCAAAGCAGCAGGACTCTACAACAACAAAAGACACAACCAAGATGGCGACTCATAATAAGAAAAAGACACTGGCAGAATTGGATCAGGAGCTACGAGAGAAGCTTGAAGGCCTTTCGGGAGAAGGCGGTGGTGCTGGAGTTGAATATGAGGGTGGAAAGGCAGAGGGGCTTAAGAGAGGTGTCAAGTCGAACATGTTCAGGGTGATATGAAGATGTTGGTTTTCTCGAGGACTTTCAATTGCCAATACAGTTTTGGAATCTCAACTTAATACAAGCTGCATAATATTAAAGTCTGGAGTCGTGACCAAACTATCCCGGCCAGGAGGAGCAGGAATATATGCAAAACACCCTCGAACTAACGATTGTCGGTTTGAGCATATTGAACAGTCTCTCTCGCCACGCCTGGCTCAGCCTCCCCAACAGCCCTGTTCTCATCAATCTTTGCCTCATCAACCTTGGACAAATCAACTGTCTTAAGGGCAAACATGACGATAAGCATAGGCGCAAGCGCACATGTCGCGGCGATGGCAAGAAGCCTCTGCGTCTCACGGTACGACTGATCAATGGCCGCTCGAACAGGTGTGCCTTTTGCGAACTTCTGAGCGACAACGATAGATTTGTAGATCTTGAAGGCATTGGGCTTGGCGCTTTCGGGGAGGTAGGTTGTGAGTTTCTTGGGGAGCATGTTGTTCCAGATTGCGCCGCCAACACTAGCAGCGTTAGTAAGTTGTCTCTTGGGGATTGAGAGAGGGAAGTATACCTAGTACCAACAGCAGCACCAAAGTTCATTGCTGCGTAGTAAACGCCCGTGGCAACAGGGACATCCTCCTTGGCAACAAGAGCCTGGATGGAGACTTGGGCAGCTGTTTGGTAGAACGCCCGACCAACGCCTACAAGAGTCTTTGCGGTAATGAAAGAAGCTTCGTTAGCGTGATCGCCGTTCATGTTTACCAGATAGATCATCAGGCCTTGTCCAAGAACGCACAAAGGAACACCGATGAAGACGAAGATTTGACTGCGCTTGGTATACTTCATGAGTACGCCTACGAGGACGGAGGCAATCTGGAATGCCACACGGAGAGCATTGCTAGACAAGTGTTAGTAACATGTATAGTTGTGTTTAGGCTGTGGACTTACTCAATGCGCGTGGCGTGACCGGGGCTGAAGCCTCCAGCAACCTGAAGATAACTAGGGAAGAAGAGTGTGAAGCAAGAGTAGTGAAAGAAGTCAAGCATAGACAAGACACAAGCTGCCACAACCGTTCGCTCCTTGACCATTCGGAATGGAACAAAGGGGATCTTTGCAAACTTTGTATCCCAAACAAAGAAGACAGCAATCACCACAACTCCGATGACAAGCATGGCGATGTAGCTCCCTTGGTCCCAACGGTCACTATTCTTAGCACCAGTAAGTGACAGTGGAATAAGAGTCAAACCAAGGCCAACGACGAGCAACATAGCGCCGGCGATGTCGAGGTCAACCCACACCAGGTTGACGACACGCTTTCTCAAGGACGTAGTCTTATCTGCCGCATCCCAAGCGCCCTTTCGTCTATATCCAGCCTTTCGAGCCTTTCTTTGTAGGATATAAAGTGTGATGATCAGAGGAGCAGCGCAGAAAGGAAGAATGGCAGCCCACATTCCATAACCCCATCGCCAGGTTGAGTGTTTGAGAACGCTATCTGCTACGATAGAGCCCAGATAAAGTGTTGGGATTGAGGCGATCGATTCGGGGAGAGAAGTCCAGAAACCGCGGTTGATGAGGCTTGTTGTGTCTGCGATGAAGACTTGTTGCATTATTACGTAGCCGGTATCGCCGATGGACTCAAAGATGCCTCCTGCCTAGAGATGGTCAGTACTGATCAATTAAATGTGGGTGAGCTAAGACGTACGATATAGGTTGCGATGCTCTGGCACGCTGCGTACATAATCTGTGAGATAACAAGGAAGAGGATAGAGAAGGTAAGACCTTCAGCTCGACCAAAGACCTGCATCATGTCAGTTACTTAATGCACGTTACCGTCTGGAAATGGAATACTTGCGTTGGAGAACTTGGCCATAATGGGATATGTGACCAGCCCGATGATCGTTCCCACTACATTCGCCGTAGCGAGAGCCGAGTGCTTCTGGAAGGCTGATGTTGCGTAAGCATCGTAAACTTTGGTAGCGTATTTGAGGAACGAGGTGATGAATGTCGTGGCAAATAGACTGTCTAGGTCAGTTTGGTATTGAGAAATAGTAGGTCAGCAACATACCCAGTAAAAGCAATGATCAAGGCCTTCTTGGACCATGACTCTCTTAGGATATCGGTATTGTCGGGAACATGCTTCTCATGTGTCGAAGTTGCTTCCTTGCGCGCAGCTTCAACATCGCCTGAGCTGCGATGCTCTGAACTGTTATCAGCCGCCATTTCAGTAGTTCACATACAAAACAGACTAAATTTCCTCGACTGGATAAGCCGCAATCACCAGCTTATATCTGTTGATCACCCACGGAGCAATTCCGCCCACCCACAACCCGTCAGGCCACTAGCCATGTCGTGGATCCATCTAATCTTATCAGATCCGCAGTTGATCTTTGCGCCATTGGCTACCAGAACCCGGAGGTAAATCGTATGGGTCGACACATGGTGCAAAAAAGCCTCAGATTTGCGACACCTTCTCGAAGCTTGACTGACTTGGGTATAGTTCTCGGATCTTTCACGTTGGTTGCCACATGCTCGCCTCGGAAACGAATGGGGGCTTCTGGTCAGAGATTTTCGGAGTTCAAGTTCTAGGAAATATCGGATTGTCAGCCTACTGCAACGGTCTCTTTGCGATATTCGGATAACAGGTGATCGATGTCAGTTGCGATGGGTTTGCCACCAAGTTGAGAAGACATTTTGCACGATCATCCGATGCTCATCTTATCAGATCATCGTGACGGAACAGACCAGCCAAGTGACCCCATGATCTTGGTCCCCAAAGTCCCGAACTTACACCAAGGAGAGAAGTATCTCCATCTCCCACCAGGTGACTATTAGGTTACTAACTTTCACCCTTGAAGTCTTTGCTGGACAGGTGCGAGAGGCCGTTTACCGGAGGCGGTTGCTGCAGGGCTGGTCCATTGCTCAGGGTCAGATCCACGCTAGCATTCAGCTTAGACGAGTTACCAGATACGGAGAAGACCCAAGTCACATGCTAAGAGAACTCGGGAAGCGATTTTTCAGACGAAAGACGTGGAACTTTTGATGAAAGGAATTCTATGATGATAGGCATGACAACCTTCTAATTACAATTTTCATATCTCAAAAAGGTCGTCTAGACCAGTGATCTAAACGAAATGGCATCCAACACCTGCAATGCATGCTCCTTGACACACTCCGAAATCCCAACGCGCTCTCAACGCTAGAAAGCCAGTCTACTCAAGATTGTTGGGGGTCTTTGCTCTGATCTTGGGTCCGTACAAACAGAATATGACCGGTACAGGCACAAGCA
The DNA here is from genome assembly GCA_030777805.1 of Fusarium sp. MBC 364. Taxonomy (NCBI): domain Eukaryota; kingdom Fungi; phylum Ascomycota; class Sordariomycetes; order Hypocreales; family Nectriaceae; genus Fusarium; species Fusarium sp. MBC 364. The sequence goes on from JAPFSC010000031.1 coordinate 195,054, forward strand.
CCAGAGCCAAGAAAGCCAGAATACTGTTACCCCAGCCAAGGCCCAGGTCGTCATACATGGACAAACCAGCTAAAGGAAGCAGGGCACCAGCCAAAGACCGAAGAACGGTCATGGCGGCAACTACGGAAGCCGCGTATTGGATATAGGCGTCGACAAGGTATGTTTGCAGGCACATCTGCTTTTGTTAGCAATGATACAAGGCAGTCGATAAAACGAAAACTCACCATAATACCCATGAGTCCAAAGCAGAAAAGGGCAACACCAATCATAGGCACGATCCAATGCGTGTGTTGATCTGTCGACCAACCGTACCAGAACAAAGAAGCAACAATGAGCAAACCAGAAGGTAGCGTCATCCAGATAGGCAATCGGTCCTCAGGCACCGTCTTTCCATTCTTGGCAATCTTCTTCTTAACAACAATGTCTGTCAAGACTCCAAAGGTCATTGTGCCAAAGAGCATACCAATACCGGTGGGGAGGTAGGCCAGACCAACTGTTCCGGTGCCGAAACCGTACTGCATAGCGAAGACGAAGGTGAAGGTACTGAACATGAGGTACAGCACACCGTAGACGATGGCGACGTAAAGTGAAAGGATGAAGACTGGAAGGTGAGTTACAAGGAGCTTCATCGGACGGATGATGGCACCCTGGAAACGTTGCTTGGCTGTGACGCCGGCAACGTCCAGTACAGAGTAGAGATCTTGGTTGCCTGTCTCCTTCCGGAGCTTCTTTGCCTTTTTGCGAAGAAGGATGGGGGCATATGTTTCCGGTGCAACAAAGTAGCAGAGGACCATGACGACACCAGTCTATGATGTTATCAGCACAAGAATCGCCTCGCTCGAATTAGTCAACTTACGAAAATGGCAATCACCCAGAACACCCATCGCCATCCAATAGCCTGAACCATGTAACCACCGGCAAGGGGTCCAATACACGGTCCTAGCAAAGGTCCCATAGCCCAAACAGCCATGGCCTTACCTCTCTCCTGCACAGGAAAGATATCAGAGATAGTACCACTGCCGTTCGTGATGGGCGTGGAACCAAAGAAGCCCATCAGGAAACGGAAGACGATGAGCATGGGCATGTTCTGGCTCAGGGCGGTGCAGATGGTCATGACAAGGAAGAGTACGTTGGCGATGTTGAAGACGATGGCGCGGCCGTATGTTTCGCTAAGGGGAGCAGCCAAGAGAGGACCGAAAGCGAAGCCGAGAACGTAGACGGAGACGACGAAGGTGGCGATGTTGCGGTTTGAAGTTTCGAATTCTCGCATGATGTCTGGAACGCCGGGTGCGAACATCGATGAGCCCTATGCATGTTAGACATATCCTCCAGATATCTCTGTGTCGGTACATACAAGTGGTCTGGATCTAGTTAGCCAACTGGTGTACAACCAGGTGAAGATGGGTCTCAACTTACGTTAGAAGGGTCATAACCGACAAAGCACCGATACAAGACCACTTCTTCTTTCCAGACCAGTTCATGGGGTTGTTAGGATCATCGGGTCCATCCCATCCAACAGCGTTGGGATCCTGCGGCTGCACAACATCCTGCTCCTTGGGCGCCTCTTCATCCTGGACCTTACCTGTCACACTGACATTATCCGAGGGCGTAAGCGTTCGTTGACTTCCAGGTCGAACATCCTCCATCTCAATACTCTTTGGAGAATCGTTCGTAGCCATAGTGTCGCGAGAGCCAAGAATAAAATCAAGCCAAGATAGAGAAGCCAAGTAGGGTTGTAAGGGAAGGAAATCTATTTAAGTGCACCTCGTTTGACAACGATGCAAGCCACTAACTAATGACCAAAGCGAAACCGACCAACAAGACGAGACTAGCAGCCAATCAGAGTATCAATATGCAAGGTATCGGAGATGATCAAGAACCCGATGCGAATAGGATATGCGACGGTTTTATGCGGGGCCCCACCCGGGAATCAGATCTGCCGGACCGTTAGTTATGCAACTTCGCCGACTTTGTGCAGAGTTATGCAGCTTTCGGCCGGAACGCCCCTATTTTCTGTCCCGGCCCACGGACCCTTATGCAAACAGAGGGAATTTTTTTAATTGGGGGTTTCAGGTCTTTTAAAACCCGCGGACTGAGGCCCTTTAGTGTCCGCGGATGAATGACTCGTGAATAATTCTGTCTTTCTCGCTTCGAGAGTCGCCGGTGCAAATAGGCAATGCAATGGCTGAAATGTCTCATAAATGTGCACAAGGCCTGTCAATGATTCGAGCATGTCGGCGGCTTTGCTCCGGATACAACCGTGGCTTGGCATTAGATTAGATAGGCTATGTCACACATTGATCATCTCAGTATCCGGTCACGTCCCCTCGCTGTTCGGACATCTTTACCAACAATCACGGCGATGGTCTTGTTAAATAATGAGTGATAAAATGTTGTATTAAATCGTATATAATTAAAGTGTAAGTCTATCTAAATAGCCAATCTTTGCGATAAATATCTTGTCCAATCCACTCTAGGACTTGCGCTTTTGCATAACCTTCTTCAGCGGGTTCTTACCCCGGAATCGCAGCCATGTGGCGAAATAAACAACGGCATAATTGAACGCGATAAAGGCGCAGAAGATGCCAAAGTCGCGCCAAATGTGTCGGTAGTACACACTAAAGCTAGCGCCGAATTCATCACCGGTCGCATACTGGCAGAACTCGCAGATGCCATCTTGACCAGTGCGAACGTAGCCACCGGCGCGCTCAATGAATGACTGAGTGTACTCAGAGCACGATTGGCCTGAGGGAGGCTCAAAACGCGCAAACTCACCCTCCTCGCAGCGAACAGGCTGGTCATGGATTGCGGCAGCGAGAAAAGCTTCGAGGAGGTAGTGGAAGGGCGTGAGCCAGTACATCCATTCACGCCAGAATGTAGGCAGGCCTTGGGGTGGGACAACAACACCACAGAAGGACACAACGAAAAGAAAGAAAAGCGGAACTAGAAGGGAGGCAAGGAGTTCGTTGGGAGCGAATGCAGCAATGGCTTGGCCGAAACTGGTGTAGTACAGCTCGAAGAGGAGGACAAGCAGGAACGCGAAGCCTGAGATGAAGCTCGGTGCGCGCCAGCCAAAGACACCCCACCACCAGCAGTTGAAGTAGATACCACCCGCAACAATACGGTAGGGAATCTCAACGACGATGGCTGCAGTGGTCCAGGCGAACCAACTGTAGATCTTGGCGTTGTTCTCACGCCACTGGAAGATCTGTCGCGACTTGAGGAAGACGGGTTGTAGCTGCTGGATGAGCGGCGGGCTGATGGTGAGCGTCATGAAGATAGAGAACAGTCTGTTCTGGTAATCAATTGATGCGAAGCCAACCTTGTAAAAGGTGAAGCAGTTGAAGAGACCAGTAGCGACGTGCAGCATCATGTTACCGAAGATGTAGTCGGGTGATCGCCAGTAGGAGATGAAGCTGCGACGAACGACGGCCCATGTTTGAGTGGTATAAGGCATAGCATACTCGCGATCGTCCTTGAGACTCTTGGAAGGCTCGACGTTGCGACGGCGCTCAATCATCTCTTCGATCTCCTGTGCACGCTTCTCGCGCTCAGAAGAGTTGGCCCAGATGTCACCCCAGTCCTGTCCGTCGTAGTCTGGGTTACCAGCGCCAATGGCATCGAGCATGTACTCGGCAGGGTTGGCATGGGGAGGACATTTGGGACCGCCGTTGGACTCGAAGTAATTGATGAGGTTCTCGGAGTCGTGTCCGAGAGGACCGTGGAACACTACGCGACCACCCGACTTGAGAAGAAGAAGCTCGTCAAAGTTCTCAAAGAGGACAGCGGAGGGTTGATGGATTGTGCACAGAACGGCTTGGCCTGCGTCGGCAAGCTTACGAAGGAAGCGGACAATGTTGAAGGCAGCACCAGAGTCGAGACCCGAGGTAGGCTCGTCGAGAAACATCAGAAGTTCAGGCTTGGAAGCCAACTCGACACCAATAGTCAATCGCTTTCGCTGCTCGGCGTTAAGACCTTGACCAACCGTGCCAATAATAGCCCCAGCGATTTCGCGCATCTCCAGAAGATCGATGATGGTTTCGCAGTAGGCCATCTTCTCCTCTCGAGGGACTTCCTTGGGTTGACGTAGAAGGGCGGAGAATTGGAGCGCCTCGCGGACTGTAGCGGTCGGTTCGTGGATGTCCATCTGTTCAGCGAAGCCGGTCGCGCGCTGGAAGGACTTGGGAAGCGGTCGGCCGTCGACGAGGAAGTCACCAGTGATGGTGCCAAAGTTGAGACGCTGGGCCAAACCGTTGAGGAGGGTTGTCTTTCCGGCACCTGGGAATGTTAGCTAGTGAAGATGGGGTGCAATTATGCAACTTACCTGAAGCACCCATAAGAGCAGTGAGTTTGCCTGGGCGAACGTAGCCTTGGACGTCCTGAAGAAGCTTCCTTTCACCCTTCTCAAAGGGGATCGTGTAGTTGATGTTCTGGAATGTGAAGACGGTCTCGTTCTTGGCTACTTCCTGGGTGACCTCCTCGTCGCTCTTGTTGCGCTCAGCGCCAGCAGTCGCGGCAGGATCGCTTTGACCAGACTCCTCATCCTTGTTCTCACCCTTGGCTCGACCTCCAGTAGCGATTGACTCCTCGACCTTCTTGGGGACTTGGCCTCGCTTGAAGACAGTAATGGCACCACCACCAACATTTGGCTTCATGCGCTCCATACCCAGAGCAGTGAGGAAGACAAAGAAGAAGAAGAAAGCCCACAGGAAGCCAAAGTTGCGCCAAAGATGTGAACGGGTGTAGGTGAATGACTGTTGGATATAGTCGGCACCGGACACAGTGGTCGATCCGGGCTGTGAGCCTGCCAGTGCACAACCTTGGTTCTGAGATGAAATACCAGGACCTTGTGGGACGAGGTATTGACCTTCGCAAGTGAGCTCAAGATTGTAAAACTCGTTTGCCATGAGACACTCAAAACCGTACTGAATCCAATTGATCCATCGCAACCATCCGAACCAAGGATGCATTGAATCTGGCGGGATCAGATAACCGGTGTACACGACAAGGATCTGAATGGCAACACCAGTAAATCTCGTCGCAACATCGAGCGTTCCGCACCAAGCAGAGATGGCACGGAAGAAAGCATAAGTCACCATGGTGACAAGCCAGAGGATGAGACACGAGATGAAGAACTGGGAAGCGGTCCTAGCCAGGTTCGCCATGAAGTAGATAAGCACGTTGAAGATGATGACCTGGATAAACACAAGCGGTACATCCACCACTGTCTGCGCAATAGCAAACGCCGCGGGCCGGTAGAAGGAGAATGACTTGTGCTTGAGAAGAATTGGCTTTGACTCGAATGCAGCGGTCTGCTCAGCCAGGGCAAGAAGGGCGTTGAACAAGAGGAGGAAGAACAGAGCACCACCACGAGGGAATGCACCAGCAGCAGTGTCAGGAAGATTGAAGAAAAGCGAACCAACGATAAGACCTTGGAATAGAAGACCACCCCATTTACCGAAGAGAGAGGCTTTGTCGCCAAACATGACGAGGAATTGGCGGTGCGTACAGGCGATGACCTGCTTTTGGAAGGAAATCTCGTAGTTCTTCTTCTTGCTCTTCTCCGACTCATGCGCGCGACGCTCCTCGGCAAGAGTCTGCAATTCACCCTCAAACTCTTCAATGTCGCGGAGGTTCTTCTGGTAATCTTCACTTCGGCGGTAGGCATCGGAGAACTCCTCAGGCGTGCGCGGAATACGGTTCTCCCAGCCCTTGCGGATACTGCGCTCGTGGTCATCCGTGACCGAAGTGAGGAAATCGGCGGTGGTCCAGCGCTCGGGGCAATCGAAGCCAAGATCGAGGAAGTACTTCTTCGCGTCTTCAGAACGTCCATAGTAGAGACACTTTCCTTGATCAATCAGCAGAACCTTGTCGACAAGGTCGTATAGAGTCTCGCCAGCTTGGTAGAGGGATACGGCGGTAGAAGTGTCGGCCATGTTGGTCATTGCTCGAATTGACTTGACGTACTCGACAGCTGTGCTGGCGTCCAGACCTTTACTGGAGTTATCCCATCCCTGCACCGAAGCACGAGTGATCATTGCCTCTGCAATAGATACACGCTTGCGTTCGCCGCCCGATACACCTCGAATAAACTCATTACCTACTTTTGTGCCGAGCGTGTGCTCAATCCAGAAGAGCTTGGTAACGACTCGAAGGAACTCGCGGACGTAGTCCTGTCGGGTCTCACCTTCGAGACGAGACTCTTTGCCAGGCGTACGAGTCTGTAGGGCGAATGTGAGAGTTCGCTTGACTGACAGCGTCGCATAATGCAAGTCATCCTCTGGGTTATAAATGATCTCGCCTCGAAAGTCTTTGGCCATAGTCGAAGCGTCCGTTCCACCGTAGGTGACATCTCCCTCGACAGACTCAAAACCCGAACGCTGGTTACAGAAGGTCTTGAGGAAGGTACTGCATCCAGCTCCAGGACGACCGAGCACAAGAAGCAGTTCACCAGGTCGCACGCAACCGTCAAAGTTGCTGATGAGATCGCGAACTGGTGGTTTCGCAAGAGCAGCCTTGGGTCCTTGGGTAAACAGCTTGCCAAGCTTGCGTGGCAGACTCATGAAGAAATCGCCCACGGTAGGCTGAAGGCTGGAACCCAGACCAACACCACGGACAGTCAATCCGCGAAAGATGACACCGCTATGGCGAGTCTTTTCCTCCTCGCTCTGCTGCTGGCGCTTCTGGCCGAAGATACGCGACATGAGTCTGTCGAGCTCTTCATTGTCCTCGTGCTCATCTTCCTTCTCGGCCGGGGTACTCGCATTCGTCTTGCGGCGCGACAGGACGCGGAAAAGGTCCTCTTCAGTACGGTGCCGCTTCTCGAGAGGTGGTTTTTCGGGGTGTTCCTTTTCGTTCGTGTTGGACTTTATGGGTGCAAAGACGGGCTCGTCGGGGGAAGAGGAGTCGTCGTTGACGATGGTGCTGTTCTTTCGCTTTCCATCTGTGGATGCATCGTGGGGTGCAAGGATTGTGCTCGAAGATGAGCGTCGACCAGAAAGTGGTGGTGCATTTCCGCGATTCAAGTCGGATGTTTCTTGTGCTGGAACGTTGTTGTTTTCGTGTTGGTGGTGCTGTGCAGCCAAGTAACCCCCAGCAGCAGCCCCTGCGGCAGATGCGCCAAGTACCGCTGGAGTGCCGTTGTGGTGGTTCTCGTTACTGCTACCGTTACCGTTGTAACTGCGACTGTCCTGCCCAGAAGTGACACTCTCATAGGTCGACGCTCCTGTATTACGAGCTGAGGCTCCCAAGCCAGCCTCAAGTTTATCGGCGGTATCGACAGTAGGCGTCAACTGGTTCAATGAGTTGACACTGGGCGTCACAGGGAAACCGCCTGGGATATCCTCATCCCTAGGCGTAGGTCTCTCGTCAGCCATTGCAAGAAATTGTAGACTGACTGTCACAGGCCTACGATCTCATTACTTTCTAACTATCTCTATTTTCCGGGCAATGTTTTCTATAATAAACAAGGCTTTCTCTAGTAAACTGTTTATCTATGACGACACTGGATCTACCGCAATCGGCATTTCGGACAACTTTCTGAGCGCGACGGCTTTGACGAAATGTTGAGAGAATGCTTTTGGTGGAGTTGTCGCGTCATAGACTTTAAGCTTAACTGGGTGGATGTTCCCGCTACCCTAGAGACTCTCCGTAGCTTCCGAGAGCTCTACAGTTGACGTTTTAATCGCATCAGGATTGATGGGAGCTTTCCCACATGTCAATTGCGCTGTTTGCGCTACTAATGACGTTTCGATCGTGAAACAGCGGTCTTTTAAACTGTCCGACGCCGATTCAGTGGTTGAAAGTTGTCGTCAGCTGGTACAAACTAGAACCAAAGCCAAGGCTGTAGGAAGACCTTCAGCTCTAAGGACGGGTCATACACTGACTGACATTCATTCAAGGCTAATGTTATCAGATCAAAGGTTATCTCGCAAGACGTTCCTGAAAATCCATGCCCGGGTTAATTTTAATTTTACCGGTCCCGAGACGACAAGAGTGCGTCGACTTAGGGCTTCAGTTGACCGTTTGATGATCTGACATTCCTTTGCGTACACCATCCTGTCGCATTCTGTTTCAAGCGATGCCGCCTGCATCAAAGACATTGTGGCGACGCAGGTAAGATAGTAATTATCTTGTGTAACACGAAACGCCAAAGGTTGGATCGTGTGGCAGAATTGGGCAAAAATTGCGAGTTGCATCGAAAAGTGCAATTACAATGCAATGTAATGTGCCCCGCCATTTCAATCATATCCAACGTAAAAAGAAATCCTGTTGGGCGCGTGTCTTGTCTCACATACAGTAGTCTGGAGACACCACGTTTGATGGCCACGGTCTCCTGCACAAGCTTCAATCGAGCCCCGTCATTTTGTTAAAACCCGAGCTCATTGCACCAAATACGACGAGTCAAGCTAAACATTCCGACTACCAGGGATTCTCGTTTATTCCAGGGAAGACATACCAGCTACCTGGATGGCACACATACAGCGTCTCTGGCGGTAGCTCATGTCAGATTTATTCCCCCGATGATCTTCGGATCAGGCTGGCATTAAACAATCCAGAAGCAGCGTCTTGCATCTTTGCCCTGAGGTTTGTCTCAGGTAGTTTTTCTTTTGTATTGGTGGCTCTCCGACCAGCCTGTAAGATGCCGAGGTGTAGAGACCAGGAGTGGGAGAGAAGCATGCAGCTGGAGAAATTGCAAAGGTGACCATGCATATTGGCCACCCGCACATGGAGAGATTGTCTAGGATGTGATAAATCATTCGATGCTTGAGTCGCGGGTACAGTACTAGAAAAAGGAAATAAACAGAGAAGAGAACCGTACTAACGCGACTCGATCTTTTCGATTCCACCTTTTGGTGTTGATGGTCTGGCTTGGTTTGTTACCCTAAAGCATCGTGTTCCTTGTACAGCTGAGAGTCTATCGAGATTGTCGAATGGGATTTTCCGTTGATCATGCGCAATTGATTTGTCCATGCGAGCAATTCGCCCCCTCAATTGAGGTAGTTACACCGCAGGAAAGCGACTGATAAACAACTTGCAACCTCACCGTGAGTCGACCCTCCCCTGCCTCCCTCCTTACATTTCTCCATCGTCGATGCCGTACCAGCTTCATCCTTGCATGGATGTCAGGCCTCTGTCTGTCTTGCCCAAAGCCAAGAGGCAAAATGCACTACCAACTGCGTCTGCCATGGATGCCAATCATCTCCAAGAGACCCAAACTCCGAAGCTTCTCAACGAATAACGGCTCAAGGGAGCGAATCAGCATTGTGCTCCCCACCAACGCCTTGTACTACACAAGCTCAAAGGGTATTCGATAGCGATGCATGCACTTACAGTCAAAAACATCAGCAGAGATCTTCCACGCCGAATGGTGGCAGAGACATACATCTTGCGGGCAGGCAATTAGGAATTAGGGCATGCGCGCGGTTACGGTTAGCACGGATATATGTCTGTGATGAAGGAATTGCTTCTGCTTGAACGCATGCTTGTACCCGTCAATGTTGTTGACCGGGGTAGTCGACAGATTAGGTTCACTGGGAAAGGCGAAAGACTCATAGAACTGGAAAAGTATATGAGGAAGCGATTCCCCAGGACGAACAAGTCGAGACAAATCGTCCAAGCCAAATCATTCAAAGCCAAGCTACTATTTTTTGCAATCATGTGTCAAAAGCCCGCAGCCAACGAGCGTCAAATGAAGGGCGACAGCCAACAAGACGGCTCCTGTACCGAAGCCTCGTGTGCGCAAAGCGACATTGACCCCAGTTGCCCTCAACACATCGAAACGTTCCAGGTGCCAGCCTCCCAAGGCCCTATTACACAGGACCATGATCATCGGTCCATGATCACCGTCCAATCCCAAAATCAATCTCCACAGGACATCTGGTTTGTGAGTCCCACGCAACGCGTGCTCTACCAGCCTGTGTATTATTGGGATACTGCGCCTGAAGGTCCATCACCGGCAGCAACTACAGCCGAGGACGCAGAGCCAAAGACGAATGGAAATACGACCAAGGGGTCTCCAACGTGAGAGACTTGGTCAGACAGAACACAACAAGACACCAAACTCAATACATGAACGATACGACACACGAATGTAACATACGAGGATAACGCATCATGGTGAACACGAACACACATCTTTTTAGGGCATGTCATACGTATATGGACTGGCATTTATATGCATTTCACATAAGGGAAACAAGGACTTTTTGAGGATAAGGCGCATTATGGCGAACACGAACACATCTTTTCAGGGCATGTCATACGTATATGGATTGGCATTTATATCCGTTTCGCATAAGGGAAACAAGGGTTTTCACGTTTGTATAGGGTATAGGAGTTGAAACCGAGGTTCTCTGTACTAGCATTAGCGAACACGATCCAAAATGAACCATGTCACTATCATTTCAACTTAGCACTCAAACCTCCATTTGACGTCTTCCCACCCTTGCCTTCTCTTGATCTTCGCACCCAGCCCAGCGCCATACTTCTCGGGGCGGACCGTTCCACCCGCAAGCTGAGGACCGAGCATCTTCATATCGCCAAAGGCCATACCCGTAGCCTCGACGTCGAAACCAAGGAACAGAGAAGAGGCAAATCCGATGATCTCTGCAAAGGCAAAGTTACGACCGGGGCACAGATGGCGTCCTCCGCCGAAGGGTATGTACGCTGCTTTGCGTCTCCGCTCCTCATCGGAGGTACGCTTGGAAGACGAGAGGAAGCGCTCCGGATCGAAAGCCTTTGCATCCGAGCCCCATACGCTTTCCTCGTAATGCGACACACCAGCAGGAAGCTGCATGTCTGTACCCTTCTTAAGGAGATATGTTGTTCCTTCGGGTGTCGTGACGTTTATATCCTCCAATATGCGACGTATGCTGACGGATTGATTGACGAGGCGCATTGTTTCACGATAGCAGCTGACAAGCAGAGGAAGCTTGGTGTCAAATTCTGCAATGTCAAACGAAACGGTCTTCCTTCCATTATCATGCGTCACCACAGCTGCGGCCTCCGCTTCGGCTCGAATACGTGTGAGAAGTTCGGGTCGATCGAGGACGTAGAGCAGAAGCCAGTACATCGTAGGCACGGCGTTAAGAGTCGCGACGTTAGGCAGAATGACCTCGATCTTTCCAATTTCGAACCCAGTGAGGCCAGTTTTGCGGAGGGCACCGGCGCGGTTGCGGACGAGGGACGATACGGAGGGGTCGGTGACGTCGTGGTCTTCTGAGTACCATTTGCAAGTGACGGCTTGGAGGGTGGAGCGCGCTTTGTAGGCTTTTGGCATCGTGATCGAGGGGAAGAGGGAGAGCAGGAAGTACGGGACCGATTCTTCGAAGCACCTGTGTGAACGTGTGTCAGCAATCGTGTTGGGTAAGGGATGCTGGCTTGACTTACCACATGTCTTCGATTAGTGATGGCTTGGACGCGAAAGGATCGGTGTCACCGTATAGAGCTTTGGTAGTAGCAAGCGACATAACATCGCGACACCAAAGATATAGGTTCTCGACATGTATACCTCCAGCTACGACGGATTCCTTGCCATGCGTGTCTTGATGCGCGCGCAGCGTTCCGTTGCTCATAGAATCCAGCGTCGCCGAGATGCAGTCCAAGAAGTGGACATTCATCTGATGCAGACTTGTAGTCTGGAAGCTCGTGTGTATCGCATCAGTGAATTCATCATAAACGCCTGGCGCCTTGATCTTCTGGAACTCTTCTCGCGTCAGGTCGAATGTTTTCTTAGCGTAGTCGATCGAGAAAGGTTCAGGCGACGCGGTTTTGTTGCGAAAGAGGGATTGAAGAAGATTGGGATCGAAGACAAGGTAGAGCTTGCCATTTAGCATGGGCAGCGTCGCGATTGGGTACTTAGGGTTCGCATTGCTGGCGGTGTTGTCAGTGCTTGGGAACCTGTGATTAAGAAAGGAGGAGACGAACTGGACGATTCTGCCGTAATCTGCTTGGTGACGAATGATACCGACAATATGACCTATCCATGGAATTGTCGGTTTGACTGTTGGCGGTTCACGTGGGTCGAGACGTGGGGTCAACAAATAATTTAGCAGGGACAGAGCCACCAGCGTCGCTAAAACCGCTGTGGTCCACGCTGTAGAACCGTTGAAGACTCCACTGCGAAAGTCCAAGTACGTCTGGAACAAGAAGCTGCTCGATTGAGAATCCATTGTGCATGTACAAGAGAGAGAAGATTAGATAGAATCGTGCTTACATTTATCGTATTGTGCCCGCGAATTTTAATCTCTCGCCAGGGATCCTTAATAATTAGTGCTGATGTGAGGTAAGACTTCGAGAATTGGAGCCAGAACAGGTTGGTCTGACAGTCCAAACGAGGAGCGAAAATTCGTGATGGTGATTTGTCGACGCCCGACTTTCAAGCAGAGCCAGGATAATGCTGAAATGTACGACGCCCACTCGGTTATCAAATAAAGACTAATTGATGTTAATGATTCACTAATTGTAAGGCTCATGGCGCATCTCGCTTCATAGCTGGGAGCCCAACATAGGTAACTTCACATCTGTGAAATGAGACCATGACCTAGCATACAGATAGGAGCTATCGCAATTGATCTTAATGCAAGCTTCAACAGGCGGGTATTCATAAGAGCACGGTGAGATGTATACATTGACTCAAGAGCCACACTTAAAGCTTCGCAACCGGCTTCTCCGCAATGACCTTCGCCTTCAAAATACGTCTCAGAATCTTCCCACTAGGACTCTTGGGAACGATATCCAGTATTCTCACACCACCCTTCAACCACTTGTGCCTTGCCTTATGCTCCTCAACATGCTTGTGGACCGCTTTCACGACGTCTTCGTCGGAGACACCCTGTGCTTCCCTGCTCTTGACAATAAAGGCCAAAGGCACTTCTCCTGCGCGTTCGTCCACGATGCCAATTACTGCGCTGTCGGAGACGTAGGGATGGTCGAGAAGATGAGCCTCCAATTCCGCTGGCGCAACTTGATGACCCTGCAATGATTAGTATATCATCTAATGAAGTCGTTTGTGGATGGACATACCTTGACTTTAATAAGCTCCTTGATGCGGTCTACAACGAAGAAATGCTCGAAGCCGCGCTCTGACTTCCTCACCAGTACTTCATCGCCTGTTCTTAACCAGCGCCCGTCTTCGCGCCACACAAATGTCTCGGCGTTGGCCTTCTCGTTGTGTAAATAGCCTAGCACGACGTTTGGACCTTGCACGTATAGTTCGCCTGGTGTTTCGTAATCTGTGACTTCCTTGCCGTTCTGGTCGATGATCTTGACAATAGCACCGGAGAGTAAAGACCCAGATGAGCCAAGGAGGGGATCTGCTTCGCTGGTGTGAAAGACCGATGGTGAGGATTCCGTCAATCCTGTTTACTATCAGTATACTTCAATTGCTAGTTGTCTGGGTACGTGGGACAGACCATAGCCTTGGCTGATTCGCCATTTGGGATAAAGCTGCAACAGCTTCTGGATCGTCTCGCTGCCCAACGGCGCGGCGCCCGAGAAAATCAGTCTCACAGAGCTGAGATCATACTTCCGACACATATCCTGACTGCTCAGGAGTTGTACAATTATGGGTGGTACCACACTGAGTTGCTCAATGCGGAACTTCTGGATGGCAGCTAGCAGCTGTTCGAGCTGGAAGCGCTGCATAACGACTATCTCGTCACCTCGGTACTGCGCAATGTGCGCGATTGTGACGAGGCCATAGATGTGGCTGAAGGGGAGTAGACCGAGGGCGACTTGTGTGTCGATACCATCTTGTTTTCGGGTGCTCGTCTCGTATGTGTGGATCATGAGGGTGCATGCGATAACGTTGTAGTGAGAGATCATAACTGCTTTCTACATTGTGTCAGACAGCGATCTGCTAAGAGGATCGTTTTACTTACGGGGAGACCAGAGGTGCCACTTGAGTAGCAAAGATACGCGACCTGTCTCTTGCCCTGTCCTGGGACCCATGCGGGGAGGGACAAAGGTGGAAGATCCTGACCCTCCGAGATGAGGTCTTCAATTGACTTTAAGGATGCATGTGGAGAAGTCTCTGGTATAGGAAGCAGGAAAATGTGCTTTTCGGGGATTCCAACAGCCTTGGCTGCCTTCAGGGCAGTGTCGAGTAGAGGCGCGCAAGTAAAGAGTGCTTTCGCACCGGAAGATCGAAGCTGGTGCTCAAGCTCGGAGGGTGAATGCGCTGAACTAGCAGGCGTAACAATGCCATCTACGCGATGAATGGCGTGCGTGACCGGGATGTAATCAATCTGGAAATCTCGTTAGCTTTAATTGTTAAACTCAGTGATGGGCTACTTACTGTGTTGAGAGCGTAGATGGCTACAACTCTATCCCAAGCTGTTCCATCATGAGCATCGAATGCGACGTTCTTGGCCAAACCCCGCGCCAGAAAGTCAACACGCTGAGCGACTTCAGCGGCGGAGCGCGATTGACCGGTCACACCGCATGTGTAAGGGCTTCTTGAGCTGGAGAAGTCTTTTCTGCCTGCTTTGTTTGTGTTGATAAAGTCCGCGACACTGATTGAGTCGGGAATGTCTGTCTTTGTTAGATGCTTATGCCATTCAATTGAGTTTGGAGGGGTACGTACTGGGGAGCTGGGGAGCCCATGATGGAGGATAGAACGCCATTCTGACAAGTAAATTATGAACAAAGATAGATTGGTTTAGTAATTTAACTTTAGCCAAGATCTGAACTAAGGCAGAACAGAGATGATTGCGACGTAGAGGAATTTGTACTTGTCCGTCCTCTGCTTACCTCGGTATGCTTCCGCGGCATTAATACCGAGTTAAATGGCGATCAACGAGGCCCCTATTCTGGGGCAAACACCCAATTAGAATGGGGAAAGATGAGGCTGACGTCCACAAATCTGGGGAAGCGAATGATTCAGGAACGCTGATGAGGAAATACAACGGAAACTACTCGGTAGACTATACCTCGCTCGGGCTTCACCACAAGTTGGCGCCATAATCTACTCTACTCGCGGGAATAATTATTATTCTATGTGTGATCTAAAAGTCTGTATCTATCTTCACATTTTAAACTTCTTCTTTGCGCCAGACAAAACCTCAGCACATCGTCTCGCGCTATCCGACTTCTTACCCAAAATCCACAACGCCCTAATGCACTCCTCTGCCTGCGCCAACTTCTCACCCACCTCCCCACTATCCTCAAACACCTTCAAATCATTCGCCTCACCCATCCAGTAAATCGCCGTCTTCGAAAAAGCACGTATCAGAATTATGGTCCACGGCTCTGTCAAGATCATGCTCTCATTCAGAGCGTGGTGAAACTCGCTGGGGAGGGGTACACTGGGTGTTGTTACGCGCGCGAGGTCGGAGAGTTCTTTCGCACTCCGCTCACGAATGCGAAGAATCCATTTACTATTTGTACGGGATTGGCTTTGTGCTGGGAGGCCCAGGGAGTTGGTGTCGATGTGTTCTATTAGATCGGCGAGAAGGAGGACGCCGAGGTGCATGTGGGCAGAGATGCAGAGGAACCAGCTCTGAATGCGCCCAGGGATGGAGTCGTAGTTTTCGAGGAGCTCCCTGAAGAATGTGCCGCTACAAATGTTAGGTATGGTCAGTGCTAATAGGGGCAATTGGACTTACTGAGTCATGTTCCAATAGCGATAGACTCGCACAGACCTCTCGATGACTTCCTCAATCTTCTCTGCGCTCTCGCCCTGTCTCAGCACGGTTTGAAGGTACGCAACATGCCTAAACATTAAAACCTTGACAGGCGCAGATCTAGTCACTGCTTCAGCGGCTTCTTCGTAGGAACAAGGCCAGTGGACAACCAATTTAGGCTTGTCCAAGCTATCTTGTATGAACAGCGGGACGTTCCAATCCGTGTCACCACGCGCATCATCGTGCTGACTATTCGCATCGACCACGACAACGGGCCTCTCAGCCATGGACGAGCTGACCGTGTCGAACATAACCGTAAGCCAGTAAATGAGACTAACTGTACTTTGGTCTTCGGTGCTCATCAACGATAAAGTTACTGGTCTTTTCTTCTTGGTGGTTTTGGTGACCCCCCTTCGCTCCGCATCATAACGATACTTCAGGGCGTGCATTTTCCGAGCTGCGCGTTCCATGTAGATTGGTGGACCATCGTTCTCGATGATATCCGATATCTCCTCAGTGATTGCTTCCGCGTCGTAAGTACCGGTAGAGCTACCTATATCATCGTATGTCGAATCGTCTGGTGAGAGGGGTTTCTGGGTAAGCCCGAAGATCATCTCGGCTTTGACAACTCGAAATGATTCGATGTCAGCAACTTCATCAAGTGCTCTTCGAGCCTGATCCCACAAGTTCCGCTGAAGATGGCGATCAAATTCTTCCGTCATTTCATCTATGTACTCATTCAGCGGGTTGTCGTCCATCCCTGCCATGGAAGGATATCGCTCCCGCTGACGACGTGAGCCTTGAGCCCACTGTGTTGCAAAAGCCATGATAGAGAGGTGGAGAGCCTTTGCAACTGCTGATTCACGCTGTCTTGATACATGAACGAGTTGCGCTGACTGGGCCCCACGATCAAGATTTAGTGTTCGCCGAAGGACTCGATTCGTCCAAGAAGAACCCCATTCTGCGAATGAGCTTGGCTTGTTGAGGTCTTTCGAACCTCCAAACGGGCATGTCACCTCGTTTAGCCAGCATGAAAGATTATGCTCCAGCACGTCGTGGTATATTTGCAACAGATTTGTCGATATTAACTGGTTGTTCGACCGCATCATCATGGACTGGTCAACCGAGAAGGATGACAGCGAGCTGTATTGGGTGTCGCTCCAAGCATTCGAGACACGGCGACGCTTTGCCCTTGTGTGTGTCTCGTTCTCGTTGATCGTTACGTTTGGACTGGATGATGAGATGAGGGGTCGCTCGCTGAGGTTGACCTCGGGAAGTTGTGTAAGTGAGAATACGTCGAATTGGTCTGGTGAGGATTGTGTTGGTGGCTCGCCGAAGAACTCCAATGGCTCGCACAAGATGTCCGATGGTGGATTGAGATCTTTGAACCCAAGTCCATAGAGACTGCCATCCAGTGGGTCGCTGTCTTGGGGCTTGAAGTCGAAAGGTAATGTATCAAGAGAGTCGCCTAGAAACGAGGGGGCATTAAGATCTTGCACTCCAGAGCCCATATCTGAGAACTCGAAAACGGGAGGGAGGGATTGAGAAACATAGGAAGCCGCGGTCGATTCTGCATCGAGGCTTGAATCATCTGCACCCACAGAGGCTGTTGGTGAGCGACTCTTCTCTGATGACTGGCGTCTTTGAGGAAGTATACACTCGATGCCCGCCTCACCGCGAGCAGCAGCAGCCAGGGCGTACGACACCTGGATCTGAGTCCAGGCCCAATTCATAGTACATTTCTTGTTAGTCTTGATGCAATAAGAGCAAGGCGATGATTGAACTAGTGGTGCTGCAGCGGGTTAGCCAACGAATCGGAGTGCGGAGACATGACATACGCTTCTCCCCGACAATCAGCTTGCCATCGCGAAGAGGATCCATGTTCTCGGGCAACTCCAGCTGCGGCGCATCACAACCCCGCTTTGATCGTCTGCATTGGTCGCAGGCATATTGTTGTCTCTTCATTGTATCGATCGCCTTGAACGTATATGGAAATTAATGAGTTATTAACGAAGATTGAAGACGGAGATTCAGGGAGCAGATATGCACGAGAAAGAAAAGAGTGGGTGGCCGCCCAGTTATCAGTTCTTGATTTCTACAGTACCCCAGTTCTGTGTCCCCCACTTCGACCATTTTAGTTCCGGATCCCCGGATTAGACGACGTTGGGGCTTGCAAAACTTCCCCGCGTTCTTTGCTATTTTGGTTTAGTTGGTGTGTCGATTTTCAGAGACGGTGTACTGAGTCACGATGGTTTCGGGATAGGTAGTTACGGTAATCGATTTGCCAGGCCTATGACTTCTGATGCTAGCTACAAAATTGATTTATAAATCTCAGTCTCAACTTCTGCCCAAAGACCCAAAACCTTGCTATCAGCAAATGGTAAAATTTGCGTACACACGATACCAGCAATACCATGTTCACGATCCGCCCACCACCATAAATTCGCGAGTCCTGCCCACTGGACAGCGGACTTGGACCGCCCAGACGGGCCACCATTGGTGAGCATAAACGTCAGTCCCCAGCCCTTTGACGGGTTAGTAAGTATGTACAAGATGGGAGAGAGAGGAACATACCTGGGGGGGATCACCCTCGACGTGATACAACTCCTTGATTGGGTTGGTAAGATCGGGTTTCGCTGCAGGAATACCCTGGCGGGCAAAGTTGGGGAACTTCTCGATGCTGTTGCTGAACATGAGATCGATCGTTTCTTCAAGAAGAACTCGGTTTCCCGTCTTTGGGCATGCTCCTCCGTTCAGGAGCATACTCAGTATCTCTGTTGAGATTAGCAATATTCCTCATGGAGTCATGGTTGCATATTTGACGTACTTCCATACTCTTGTGGCTGCGCAAACATGCCAGCTCCACCGCTATTGAAGATGGAAGCAACCTCCCCTTTGTTATCTGGATCGATAACTAATGGAAGGCGTTGTAGATGATCCCGAACCCGAAGTGTTCCATCTTGTTCTCTTTGGTGCATGTAGGCCAACTTGGAACGCATAGCCTTGTCTGGGAACATGCTCATATTTTTGATACCAAGAGGTTGGAACACATGTTTCTGTAGATAATCGTTCAGGCTAAGACCGCTGGTACGTTCAACAGCTATACCGGCCCAATCGATACCAGTCTAAACATGTCAGTAAATACTTGATGGGTAAAGTCGGTTGACCTACGCCGTACTCCCAGCCTTCACCGGGTTGAAACAGAAGAGGCAGAGAAATGAGATCCTCAATCCTGCCGGAGAACTCATCCACACCCGCTGGTTGAGTCCAATCTCGAAGTCGTTCATTGAAGAAAGTATACCCGAAGCCAGCAGTATGCGTCAACAGCATTCGCAAAGTAATCAGATTCTTCTTCTCTTCGAAACTTCCATCAGACTTTAGAACCTTCATCGTCTTCAGCTCCGGCAGTAGATTCTCACAATGTTCACCATCGTCCAATTTGAGTTTCCCTTGCTCGACAAGTTGCATGCAAGCAATACCTGCAAGCATCTTCGTGCACGAAGCGATCCAGAAGATATTGTCCAAAGTCATCGGTTCATTCGTTCCGATGCCCCTCGTCCCTGAAGAGTGAGCGAATATCTCGCCATTGCGATCCACAGCTACGATTGTAGTGCCGGGTATACCTGTCTTTGGATCGGCGCAGGCATCGTCAATTATCGCTTTGACCTTGGCTGTTGCTTGGGCATCGAGAGGCATGATCGCTGTATCTATTTCACAGTAAACTTGGAAAGATAGAAAGTTCTTTAAGCTTAATTGGACATAGTAATAGACTATTTATGGCTGTATGACTTCAATGCAACTTGACATGTGACTGCGAACAGACACCCACGATGTAACGCATTTCTGAGCTTATGCAGCTTACCGGCAGGCAAACCAAACTTGCCAAGCTACAGTCAACTTCCCAAACAGCAATTTGCTTCTATTATTCTGTCAACCATATCGGCACAGGCCTCTCACAACCCCGCATCAACCGCCAACCCTTTTCTGTAAGTGCCGATCCCTTCCTCTTCGACTGCGGAGCCGTCACCGCAACTCCAAAGAGTGGCTGTGCGCAGACTTGATGCTTGATGATTGCGGGGTAAGTCAGGTTGGCAGTCTGAGTAAGAGATTCAGGGTACAGGCTTGATGAAGCTTGTACGATGGGCCGCTGGACAAGGAGAACTTTCCTGTTGTCCGTAAGGACAGCCTGCCATTGGTGGGAGCTAGTCAAAAAAAGAAAGACTTCGTGTTCAGGGCCTGTTCACACCTTGGTGGACCTTATTCACAAGAACTATGCAGTGTTTTGCGAAAGTGAATGACAGCTATACTTTGAGACCACTAGATATCAAGATATCTAGATATATAGGTGAAAGTTACAGTGCTGTCTAGCACATACGACCAAAGGTAGTGGAAAATACGGGATCCCGTCCGCTCTCCCATAGTCAAGCCACTAACCGGCGGATTAGTAGTTGGGTCGGTGACGACCAGCGAATCCCCGCTGTTGTATGTTTT